>CM030861.1:9921583-9936583 GCA_018105865.1 Metaphire vulgaris
CTTTGTAATGTGTTCTCTTATAGGACGAGTTACCACAATAATCAGTACATTGTAATAATAATAATAATAATAATAATAATAATTAATTAAAGTGTCTATGTCCAATTGTCCATGGAGTTAATTGTCAAATTTTATGGAGAGGTGCTGTGGAATGAATGTCTTCTATTTGGGCTCAATGCAAACATTGAAATCAAATCACATTGTCTATAATTTGCAGCAATCCTCTCATATTGATGTCAATGTGATTGTTGTGAGAAAATACATTGCACTGGACTGAATCACATCAACTATTATTATTATTATTATTATTATTATTATTATTATTATTATTATTATTATTATTTTAAAGTAAAATCGAGCTGTGGTTGGATTTACAAATAAAAACTAGCATTATACATTATTATTATGTATTATTCTACATTATTATTATTATTATTATTATTATTATTTGTATTATTATTTGTATTATTATTATTATTATTATTATTTGTATTATTACATGGTTGATGCATGTTAAGTCATTCACAAAGTGAAGAATCATAGGGGTGGGACAATTAAGGGTGAACAAGTTGTTCAAGGTGGGTACACAGTGGCTAGGGTATGATTTGAACCCACTACCCTCCGTTTGCATGGCAAGATTCCTACCACTACTCCACCACACCCCTATGGACAAGCGACCAACTGCAGTGGTTCAACTTTACTAGTGCTATGCAAAAAATGTTTGAGATGCTTACTCACCTGTGTACCTGTTATGACTATTCACCTGTGTACCTGTTATGACTATTTACCTGTGTACCTGTTATGTCTATAATAGCAGACGTCCAATCTCCACCTGCCAGTCAACCGAAAGCGGATTTGTCAGTCCCGGCGGATCGACGTTCCGCCGGCGATCGCCGCCAAAGCGTTCCACCTACACCACCTCCTCCACCGTCCGGAGTTCCTCAAGTTCCAGCGACGACCATGGACCGTCGACTCGAATGTCGCCCTCGGTTCAAGGTCCCGCGTCTGCCGTTCCTCACCAGGGTACTCCTTTGATGCCGACTGCCCCGCGACTAGAGAGTCTTTCGTCGACGTACAGCAGTGATGTCTGATTTTGTTTGCCGTTTTGTACGATACGATACAGACTATCTTCGCGCTAAGTAGCTTCAAAACTTATTGTATTGTGAGAAACTTAATAATGGTTTTACTCAACTAGTGTGCTTTATTTTTTTGCACGTCGATGCGTATTGCTTTGTGGAAACGTTTTTTTGTGTGGTGCACAGATTTCTACAAGATTTCTCGTAACTCTTAAGAGTATTATTTGCTTTACGTTTTAAGAATTTGGTATTAAAAATTGGTCTTACACAACAAATTGTTTTCATGACTAGGGTCCATCCATATAGTAGGTATGCACTGAGGGGTCGGGGTCGGATTTTGGAGGTTTTTCCTATGTATGCTGTGTACAAGGGAGAAGGGAGGTTGAAAATGTGCCTTTTTGCGTACGTACTATATGGATGAGCCCTAGAAAAATTTCAGTTTGTCATCTGTTTGCCAGGTTTACTGATCTAATAATGTTTTTGAATTTATATTTAGTTAAGACAAAGCAGAATGATGATGTGACATGCTTGTTTTCATTTTCAGATTTTTATATTGGTGGAATGACGTGGCTTGTTTCTTTTCATTTTACTGATTTTGTATATCATGTTCTTTGATTTATACAGACCTTTCAGGAGAGGAGATTGTGCCCCCCCCCCACCTCAAAAATCCTCCCAGAAAAAAATTACAGCACTAAAAATCATTTTATGCACTGAACTGTGCCTCTTCCCCTCCGGCCAAGTCAATCCCCCCCCCTACAAAGGCCTGGAGTCTGAATAAAACACTGATTGTGTTCAAAGTAGTAATTAATACCCACCGAAGCAAACTCAGAAAAATTCACATCTGTAATCCATTTTATTCGATCCTGTCAATAACACTGCATTGGTTACATGCAAATCTGTTGGCACAAACGTTTGCTTAATTAATACCGACCAGTGTTTATTCTAGGCCTTCTCTGGGGGAATTTTCCCCCTAAAAGTTTTAAAATTCCCCAAAAAATGTGTTGGCTGGGGGATGGAAATCCCCCCCTTCAAAGTGTGGAGACTCAGACCTTGTCCACCCCCCAAACATTTCAAAATCCCCCCAATGTCAATGTGGCTAGAATAAACATTGAATACCGACCATTTTTCTTTGCAGTTCATGTCAATGGTTTTTTACTGTAGATTATTTCATAGTAGTTGTTAGGTTTTCTTGACTGTTAATATATGAGTATATTCCAATGTTGTGAAGATGTAGTAGTCGATATAATATTTACTGCACTTCATTTAGAATTACAGGCAGAATAAATTGGCAGATTTGTCTAAATTACAAGTAATTGTTTTACTGTTGAGATAGTTTCTGCTATGTGATTTCGTCATATTATATTAATATGAATCAACTACTAACCAGAGGGGAAAAGCTCTAAGGGTAGACCGAAAAGACGATGGGCGGACATATTGGAAGAGGATCTGAAAATGGCAGGTCTGAATCTCAATGGAAAACTGACGAAAGACACCGAATGACCATGGAAGAAATAGAAAAGGACAGAGAACTTTGGAGAGATGGAGAAGTCAATGGCTGAACACAGCTTGAGGACAGAGGTCTATCAGACCTGATATGATATGATCTTAATATGTGTAAAAGCAACTGCAATTATTATTTGAGTCTATCCATTTATGATGTCCTCGTTGGGGAGAGGCAAGCCAGCCCAGTATGCCACTTTGGATCCAGATTCAATTAAATTTGCAATTCTCTTTACAATGGTATGGACAGATCTAATATGCAAAAGCTTCAAAGGATTCAGAATTCTATTGCCCAAACCATTACAAAAACTCGTAAGCATGATCATATTAAACCTGTTCTTCAAAAGTTACACTGGCTGCCGGTTGAACAGAGAATTGTTTTTCAAAACTGGTGTCTTGTTTTTAAAACACTGCAATCTGGCCAACCTCAATATTTAAAATCTATGTTTTGAATCACCCGAAACATCGTCATTCAACAAGGTTTGCTGAGTCATTGCTAAATGTGCCTAGAACAAACACTGAAATTTCTGGGCAAAAAATCTGGAACTCTGGCTGTCAGATAGACACTCTTACCTTCAATTTTTGGAATTCTATAATTAGTACTGTCACTTATAAATCACTAAACCAAATAGGTTGACCGTCTTACGGGTTTTATACCCTTTGGCCAACCCATTTCTCAAGCGAATTATATATTTTATTTACATATTATGATGTTCTTTTTGTTACATAGTAAGAAATTATTTAATTTAGTATGTTTAACCTGTATAATCTTGAGAAATAAAAATTGATTGATTGATTGATTGAGATCTTCCATTTCATTGAGTATTTTCAGATCCAGACTTACAACACATCTCTTTCAATTAGCTTTTCTTCCATAATCAGTCTTACCGTTTTCCTCTGACTGATCTCTGGAATGACCTGGTCTTTTGTGGATGGATTTCGAGTACCATCGATTGATACCCTTAGGTATTAGAACCGGTGCTATAGAAGTGCATAATTATTATTTATTATTAATAAATCCTGATTCATGCCAGGGTGTTACATACATTAATTGCATTGCTGTGACAATTTGCTATAGTGTATCCTTGAGAAAAACATGAAATAGACATGACATAAAAATGCAGTGTGAGGCAGCAAGACATTAAGAGGTGCGTAGAATCAGAAAAATTGAAATTTTACAGACTAAAGTAATCTCCCAATTGCTTTTCAGCCGTCAGCCAGCTGTCGTATACAGTTGTTTGTAAGTGCACAGGTAACGTGTGCAGGCCCCCTTTGATGTTTTCGTTAAAAAGCGAGCATTCTGCTCCAATATTGCATGTTATCTTAATGCAGGATGATCGGCGCTGCGGCTTCGATCAAAAGCGCTGCGTATGGGACGTGAAGAAAAAGTGCAGTAGGGTCAAAAGCAGAGGAGTAGTAGTGTTGATAAAACGACCATGCCTGACTGCCCTCTGCCTTTTGGTCTTAGCTATTCCAAATTTAGACAAGAATAAGTGGCTACTGTGGTGCATACTGGCTTAACTTAAGAGATTTTACTTACTTAAGTCAAGAAGATTAATTAATAGCGCAACATAGATCGTCTTACAAATCACAATGGCGTTCTAGTGTTGTGAGTTTGGAGGAATGTGAGTCCAGTTGATTTCGAAGGGATTTTTCTGATTTTAAATACTATCCAGATAATTAACGGCGATGACCGCCCAGGTCTCGATCGGAACGCACCACGGAGACGTCTTTTGTCGGTTCATCGGCGTTACCGTAGACGGGGACGCCGTCGGTCACGACCACCAGGACACGATACACAGTGGCCATTTCATGGTCAGCTGTGTCCACGAAGACTTCGACGACGCCGCCGTCCAGGAGGGGGACGGCGACGAAGAGGACGCCGACGAAGGGAAGGGACGGCCCGATGAACTCGTCTACGGCGTCGAGGATGCGAGCGGGATGGCGGCGTCGGACCACGGTGGCCAGCTGCTGTTGTCGGAAGGGAAATGCACGAGTCAGCTGGCGATCGACGCTTCTCTGGCAAAACTTTTCAATCACATGACACTCGCTTACAGGTACACAATCAACCGTGACCGTTAAATTCTAAACCTAGTCGTCATACGACTTGATCTGACAGTAAATGAATGATGACGTAAACTTGGATCAAAAGTGAGGGAGAGGTAATCCACATGCCTTTCCCCTCCCCTTTGGTAGCCTCACAAAATGTATAGGGGGTCGAGTCTAGAGACCCAATAGAATTTACACCTATGAATTAACAGATCCGACCAGCACCGTTTCATGAAACAACAATAATAAACGAGCGATGGAAATAGTATATATGAAAATAGTGCATTGTTATTAAAGTGCTGTATAAATTGAAAATTAAGATTTAAAAAATGTTGAGTACAATCAGTTGCACACAGCTGACCGTGACCTTTGTGAATTTAAATGGCATTATAAAGGTGCATTTTCATGAACTTCAAAATCATCATCGTCATTGTTTTGCTTTAAGATTTTACTGGTTAATCTGTAGTTACCTTAGTTAAATGGATACAGACAGTGATATAGATCTGAATACGTTGTTCTGTTACCCACTTGAAGTAATTTGATCATTTACATGCTTCGCTTTCCAGATATTACTATTTCATTAGGTTTCACGAGCGTGTAAATAAGAGGTGCTATATGAAATGCCTTGTTACAATAAATTTGGTTGTCACGTTTTAACTTTACAGTGGAAAAATAACCTCTCCAAAATGGAAAAATTTCAATGGAATAAAAGTGAAATTGAAGGACAAAATTCGGTTAAACAATATCATCTGGAGAGAATGGCATATGCAATGTAAGCATAATATTTTTTACTAATAATTTATTATTTAATATTTGGCTGATTATATTAACCACCATCCAATAAAACCCTCTGCCTTCATTTATCACAATGACCTTTGACATGAAAACTCATTTTGGTGACCTTACCCATTTCAAATAATTCCTTTCACAAAGGCAACTGTAATGGACCTCAATTGTTGGCACATCAATAGGCCCAAGGAAGGCTTGATTTTCATTTGCCTGCCAATGGCCATTAGTTACTCTGTAGTTTCAAATGAACTGTAGTCATAGTGAGAAAATTGTAGCATTTAACTTAGCTTGTTTTATGACCTTAAAATTGTCCAGGGGTCTTGTGAGTGAGATTTAGGGTGGGAGATAGGTCGTTGAGTCTTCAGGGTCTTGGTTGCAAGTTGACTCTTTTGCCCTGTAAGACCTATATAGGGTTAAAGACAGAGAGGTCAAGGAGGATTCTGAGCAGGAGGGAAACCAGGAAATTACAGCTGTGAGAGATGAGTAATTTAGAGGGCATAATTGACTCTTGAACTGCCAGATACTTTGTAACTATATGCAATGTAACCCAGTGTACCAGTACTTGGTTTCGGAGGTTTAAGGGTTAAGTCAGATGTAATCTTGTGGTGAATTCATTTGTTGAGATTTTATTATTATTATTATTATTATTATTATTATTATTATTATTATTATTATTATTATTATTATTATTATTATTATTATTATTCATGTTCTCTGTCCTGGGACAGGTTCAGGGCTCCATTGTTTCCATTCCTCTCTGCATCTTGCTTCTTCTTTGATTTCTGCATAGGTCTTATTATTATTATCATCATTATTATTATTATTATTATTATCATCATCATCATCATCATCATCATCATCATCATCATCATCTCTAGTCTGGAGACATTATTGTTCTAGAAATCCTCTCTTCAAAAATTATGCTCTGACTTAATTGAGTACAATTCTTTTTATTCCAGAAATTTGCCTTTTAGTTAGAATAATTTTTCCGATTTTGAATACATCTTGTCATTTATGTTCTGCATGTTTACACGGAGTTACCTCTTGATTCTCTCTAGATATAAAGAGACAAAAGCCTGTCGTATGTCAGTTTGAAGCACCGATTTCTGAGCGCACTCATTCAAAGCCAGAGGTACAGTAGCTAAGGCATTATTTTTTTCTGGTTTATTATAAATGGCTATCAAATCAAATATTATCGGTTAGTGAAAAATGGTTGTTGCAGCTCTCATGATACTGTTCCTGATGGGGCACGGACGTTATCCCCTGGACATTATCCCCCAGACATTATCCCCCTGGACATATTCCCCCCTGGCAAAGAAGTAATGAACAATGTATATCAATATCATAGATCTTAATTTTAAAAAGGTACTTATCGGTTATCTGTTGCCATGGCTGCCGTCAGTATCGTTTAGGGTTAGTGTTTGGTGTCTGGTTTATGGTGTGGGTAATGATTACCGTATAGTCAAAGTCCATAGAGTAAACAAAGGGGGTATTATGTCCGGCATTGTCATTTCAAAGGGTGTACCGGGGTGTAGTAATGTCCAGAGGGAAGAATGTCCTGATGATATATGATGATATCTGATGTGATAGTGTTCAAATTGTGTGATTTGAAGCAGAGTTACCATTGCCATTAACATAGGCTAATGATGTTAGGTTCACAGTGTCTGGAGATGGCTAATGTTATGGTTTATAAAATGAATCACATGAAACAGTGTGCCTGTTTATGGCTGAAATATTTCAGTGCAATTAATTACCAGTGTTATCAGTAGCATAGCCAGGGTTCTGGTATAGGGGGAGGGGGCATTTCAATGTTTTTAGGTCTTCAGGTAAAAATAGTATTGACAAGTCTTTTTAGGCTTGTCATGTCAGTCTACAGGGCTTTAAAACTTTCCCAACCTGAATTGGGATGGGGTTGGCCCCCATGACTCTGCCAATGTTAATTGTTGTAGTTAATATTTGGAATTCGTTCTGGTGTGTGAGGAGTTTGTCAATCAGTTTTCCAAAGCGCGCTGCATGTGCCAGAGACATTTGATTAAGCAAATGTTTGAGCAGTGAACGAGTTGTGATAATGTAATTTCATATGTTTGAGAACTCCTTGGTCGTCGGAAGTTCTCTAGTTATCTCTTGTTGTGGTTCTGGAAACCCATAGTACTATTAACACCTGAACCGCCAGATGCTTTGTAACTGTATGCGATGTAACGGAGTACCTATACTCGGTTCCGTTGTTTAAGGGTTAATTTCATCTGCAGAAATAGTTTTCTACGAAACATTATCTTTTCATTGGCAATCAGGAAATTGCCATTGTGTGTGTGTGTGTGTGTGTGTGCTTGCATGTGTGTGTGTGTGTGTATGTGTGTAGATGTATGCATTTGTGTTTATTTATTTTCAATACTAATGATTCTCTTTTTATATGACTTTCTTTACGATATTCATTTTTTTATGATTGAGGTTCAAATACCAAATACTTGTGTTACTCAATACTCAAATACTCAATACTCAAATACTCAAATACTTGTTGCTAGCAGTTACGATGGTAAAATCCCATAATTTGACCTTGAAGCTATTAACTGTCTGCTTGCCAACTTGCGTTTTATTTCTGGTATTTGAGAGGCTATGTCGGTTTGTCCTTGAACAGCCGCCAGTGGATTTGAATGGTTGTTTGAAGGGAAAAGATGGAGCATTCAATTAACTGTCATCCAATATTTGTTTTTGCTCTTGTCTTTTTTATCCCTGGCCTGGGAGTTTATAATGGGCTTATTTACAGTCATATTAAAGCTCGGGCTATTACACATCTACACACACACACACACACGCTGATTTTTTTCAGCTTTTCAGCTAAGATTGATTTGTGCAGGCTGCTGCAATCTTCCTTGTTTTTATTCTTGCCTGTCACCTTTAATCTGAGTTATTTTTATTTTGGGCATCTACGGGTATATTTCGATTGTGGAACTTTTTGGTTTTCTGCATATCTCATTTTAAATGAAAATAATTGGCACTGATCTTTCAGAGCATGAAGTTTTGCATTTGCTGAGGAGTGTGCACTTCTGCACTCTCTGCAAATGAAGGCATGTACCTCAATTGTTTGAGAAATTATCTTCTGTTTCCCTAGTATTGTTTTAGTGTGTTCATTGAGCTTGTGTTTTTTTAAAAATTCCTAGTGAGGTCTTGTTAATAAGGACGTAGTTTCTTTCTTTTCTTGGAACTCACAAGTTCTGCGAAGAAGTTTGTTTATGAAAAATTAAACTGACGTCCAAGCAGTTGACCTCGTTACATTCTGGACCCATGTTCTCTGTTTATCCTGGACTTCCAAGTAATTGTCCCAGGCAGATGTTTTACCAATATTGATTTTAGCTACTAACAAATTTTTAGTGATTTCATTGATTTTTGACTATTTCAGCATGACAATTTGATGAGATCATGCAGATGGAGTTTTGAATGGTCATATGATTAATTATAACAATGATGAAAACTTCTATGATGAAGTATAATGACATGTAACTTACTTACTTTGTGATTTTTTTATTATAATATAAAATCTCCTTGGAATTCTTACTTGTTTTTAGATGTTTTAGCTGCTTTTTAAAGGACCAAAGTCTGCAGAATTTTGATAACATTAGATATTTCATGCTTGATTCGTAATAACTGATAAGTGTCCTAAATCTGGAGAAGTGTTTATGCGTACACGTGAATTTGTATAATGTATATCACTGCAGACGTAGTTAAAGTTAATGTAACTGCAGCAATTAGCATGCTTGCCAAAGTGTTAGCATTCTTAACTGTGGCTTTAATGTTTGGCACAATGTTAATTGCCTTCACAGTGAGTGGATGAGTGTATGTATGTTCTGTTTTCTTAATTTCTACACTATCTTGTTTTTATACCTTGTTGTCTTCTGGACCGTTTAAAGCCTGAGTGAATTTAACTGGCAACTATTATATATTATTAAGTCTTGGTATAAATTCGACCCCGAAAACAAAGCAATTTGTATGTGCATTTCAAAGAGAGTTCGAAATTCGCTCAACTTACTTAGGGGTCATCCATAAATTACGTAACTTATGGACGACCCCTTACCTTTGGACCTGAAATCTTCTATAAGAAGGTTTCCAGAACATTTCAATGACCCCGGTATGTCTTTCGGTCGTTCCTGTTTATTCGTTGATTAGACTGTGAAATTAATTGCAGGCGACTGCTGATATTCAAGAACCTGTTAATGGATAAGGGGAATTTATTCAATGCCCAGTTCTAATGCAGGATGTAATTCAATCCATTAAGATGGTAAAACATTCACGGTTGCTGAGCTCAGATGTTGATGTTTTGACTAAGGGATTTTCAAAGCCAGATTGGTTTAAATACAATGCCCTCTTCTTTTTTATTAGTGGGGGTGGAGGAGGTGGGGTGGGGGTGGGGGTGACTGTGACAATGTTTCAGCTAAGACAGAACATTTTTGAAAGTGAATGAAAGTGAAAATTAGCATATCTGATTTAAAAGCATCTTTAAACCCTTGAATCTTGATGGTAGAGCTGTTATAATGCCATTGAAAATGAAAGTGATGCAGTATAGTTGTATACATGTACTCAATTACAATGGTGGTGGTGGTTGTGGTGGTGGTGGTGGTGGTGGTGGTGGTGGTGTGTTTGTGTGATCTGAGTCAGATGTATATGTTACTGAATCATTTTTGTGCTATTAAAATGGTTCATAGTATTACTTCACTGTCAGCTGATAGTCTAGC
Source organism: Metaphire vulgaris (assembly GCA_018105865.1). NCBI lineage: Eukaryota > Metazoa > Annelida > Clitellata > Crassiclitellata > Megascolecidae > Metaphire > Metaphire vulgaris. Next base: position 9,931,725 of record CM030861.1, read on the forward strand.
AAATGCAATATTTATTGTGCACGGTATTTCATGGGGGTGGGGGGTGGGGGTGGGGGATTATGAATCAACTTTAAAGCTGTTTCTTTATTCACTCTTTCTTTTGGTCTTGAGTTTTCATCGGGTTTATTATGGTGTTTAGTTCTCACTCACTTTGTGTTCTAATTTTGCCTGGAGAAAGTAGGCATATGTTGTAAATTGTAATAATGTTGTTGGTTCCCAATGACATACCTGGTATATCTTAATACAGTTTCATAGACTACCATAGTGAGATGGTCACTTGTATTGATAAAAAGGCAGGAGATTCTTACAAACTTTTGTGATTATATAATCTGCATGATTTTTAGGATGCATAATCATCATCATCATCATCATCATCATCATCATCAGCGTGTGGCCAGTGGGGGTCATTGTGTCACCCCTTGACCATGACCCAGCCGGATAGCATATCTCCAGAGAGTTGATGGAATCTCGCTGGTCTGTACCATCTTTTTCTGGGACTACCAGGACAGCGCTTTGTTACTTAAACCCTGTCAACTGCTTCAACTCTGTTCTTCAAAATCATCACGCCATTCCTTATATGGTCTCCCTTTCTTAGTGGCACCCTCCATTGCTTCAAACATTAGAGCTTCGATCTTTCTGCCCTCTGCATCTGAATGCAGGGACTCGTTTCATACTCTTTTGTTTATTGTAATTTTGTAATTAATGTTTTGCCAATAATTTTCTTGAAATGCCATGGCAATACTTATGGTACTACTTTATGTACTTCACAGGCTGTGGTCTTGGAGGGCAAATACTGGAAGAGACGTTTGCAATGCCTGACAACGGAATACAAGAAATGGAGGCTGTACTACAAGAACCACGTTTCCAAAGTCCACAGGGAGTCGCAGTCGATGGAAGAGGTTCTCCATTCGATTTAACGTATCATAGTGTTGCCGCAAATGATTCTTCAATATAGCCTAGAGATTTTTTTACCCAATGGTTGACTTGTCTGTTTTGATGAAATTTTGAAAGCATATTTTCACAATAATTTTGTGAATATTTTGGATTTGATGCGATTTCCACATTTTTCTAACTGTTTTTTGAGGTACAGACATGCCAGCTTGGTACTCAGGGAGGTTTTTTACCTGTTACAAGATAACTTATCTGGTTTCGTTGTTGGAGGCAACCTTTGATCAATAGATAACATTGAGTTGTTGATCTAAGTCATATCATGTGATCTAGTGTTGTCCTTAGTCTTCAATTGTCAGCTGTTTGAGTTTCAAAACACTTAAAAATAGTGATTAATGATTCATATGTACGGGTGTGGGTGTGTGTGTGTATATATATACACTACCCGTAAATGTATTTCTGTTGATAGAATAATCACTTAATGTGCACCTCAAATGCCTTGTTTTTTAAAAGTTATTTTGATTTGATATTTGATTACCTTCAGGGACCTAGCTAGAAATGGGCTTGGGGCTCAAGCCCCCTCCAAACCTGAAGCTAGCCCCCTTCCCCCAAATGAATTCAAGCCCAAATTGTGTTGCAGGCTCAAAAGGAAGAAAGAAGGGGAGTGAATCTTGGGCTTCAGCCCCTCTCCCCCCGCCCAAACCTAAAATCCTGCCTGTGCCTAGCTATGTCCCTGATTACCTTAGGACAGTGGTTCCCAACCTAGCGTAGTCCCTGCCCCACCTAAGCATCTGCAAAATCTTAATGTCCCTCTGAGATTTATAATTCTTATTATTCAACCAGTGAACTAACTCCTTGCAGCCTAGACTCCCTAGAGGCCTAGAAAATTAATAAGTAATTCCAAAGATTCAATATTACTATATCATTCTCGAATTGTCTGCTGGTTAAAAATTTCATATTTTCTAATCCCCCCCTTAAAAATTCAAATTGCCCCCTGTGGGGCGCGTGGGGGACGTTGGGAACCACTGCCTTAGGGTCTTTGTCTACGAAATAAGCACATGCACATACTCACACATGCATGCTCATGTCGTGTTTAAAAGTCAAGGCATTTCATTGTTACATTTTTAAAAGGATTTTTAAAGCACTAAATTTTCACCTAAGGTGATTTTGAACCAGGATCCTACTCTAATTCCATGTATGGTCTTGGCGTTCATGATTCAGCGAGTATGACCGCTTAGTCTTAGTGGTTTGATTCGTCTTGTAGCATTTCTGATTTTTCTTTGCACGGTTTTTAATTAGCAGAGTTGTTTGTATCGTGATCGTATTTGAGCAACCGAGCGGTTTTGCTTAATCTGCATGGTAGATCTGGGGGAAAATGATCGAAATTGAGGCCTGAGATCAAAATGCAAAATAATAAGAACAAATTTGTAAAATTCTACTCAGCACTGAGAGAGAGTTTGGCCTTTATATACCGATCTGTTACTTTTAGATTATATGCTGTTAATGGCAGTTGATTTACCAATATACCAACTGGGCTCTGAGGTACTAGATTCCTCCTTCAATCCTAAGAGGAGTGTGTTTAGCACTTCAATCAGTTGACTAAGCCTATTGTGTGTGTGCGTGTGTGTGTGTGTGTGTGTGACAGAGACAGACAGAGAGAAACAGAGGGAGATAGAGAGGCAGACAGACAGACAGACAGACAGACAGACAGACAGACAGAGAATGAATGTTTGTCTTAAACTTGCAGCCATTTCTATTTAGGATGGTTACCAAGTTCTCTATCAGATTGAACATTAAATTAAGGTGTCCATAGTTAGTTACTGAAGCTCCATTCTGAAATTGATTGGAGTGTTGTTGTTGTTGTTGTTTTTGTTGTTGTTATATAACTGTGGTGCTGCTAAAGAAATTGTGCAGCTTTAAAATCAAACCATTTTAAATGTAATTTGCTTTTATGCTTTCCTTTTTTCTTTCTTTTTCTCTCCAAAAAATGTGCATTTCCAGTCAGCATGAAAATGGCACTCCTGAGTGATTCTTCAGACATTTTGTTACATTACATTACACATTACATTTATTCAGTTGCTTGTTACTTAATATGAGCATGAAATCAATCAAGTTCGTGGTTACTTACACTTTGTTATGTTATGTTACTTGATTTTATCACTCGTCAATATTAAGTAATCGATGTGTAACAAGATCTGGTGAATTTATAACGACAGGGAGATTTGCAATTGCTTCTCGGAAACTACGAACGGCTCGGAAATCAGTTTCCTCCGATGAAACTATTCGACGAGCAGATGGAAGACGACTACTTGCTGAGTTTTGCCAACGACACGCTTTTCTCTTCTCTCAATCCGCCGTTTGCCTTTCCGGATACAAGAGGCATCTGTTAGTTTTCAAATTCTGTGACCTGTGTGCTATGTTGACTGATTTGTTATTTGTAAAGTAGATGATCTACTATTCTGAATGTTGTTCATTGGCAGAAACCGACCGAAGAATTTGACTTTTATGATATGACGATAATAGTAACTGAGTTGATATTTTCTCATAATGCACTATGTTTATAATTATTGAGGGCTGTCAGGTTTAGCAGTTACCATATCACAAAAAATCATAGTTATTGGATAACTGTCATTGAATTAGCTGTATTATTATTATTATTATTATTATTATTATTATTATTATTATTATTATTATTATTATTATTATAAACGACAATTTATATAGCGCTATATGCATAGGGAAGACCATAATCAAGAGCACTTTACAATAGTCTTTAGTAGGAAATGTTGAAAAGATGCGTATTAAGTTTCACTAAGAATCAGCTGTAGCTGATTAAATAGTAATTAATCAATTTAATTCCTCTTTCAATCAGCATCCTAAATTGATTAAATATTTTTTAGGTATTTAATCAATTTAATTCCTCTTTCATTAATGTTGTGCACATCCTAAATTGAAGGTAATAACTTATTTTTTAGGTATGTTAGGGTGTATCGTTAGTTATTGATTACTGATTTTCTGTCATTAAATTTCAGCGCAGTACGGTTTTGGAAATATCATTCAGCCAAATCTAATCCAGCTGCAGCCGAGTATTGACGAGTCTATGGACACTCTCGGTCCCTTGCCTGTTCCGAATGGTCAGTTGACGAGTTACTCAAATGACTGACTCACTGACTTCTGCTACTACACTGATATTATGAGCATTTTTGAATTGCAGTCAACTTGTAGGAAGTTGATCATAACCCAAATGTGTGCTAAGAATGGTCCATTTGGCCTTTGAGGCATCTGAGCCACCCTGGGTTGCAGAGAGAAGATCCTGTTAACTTTTGAGCCACCCTGGGTTGCTAAGGAAGCTCCTGTTGACTTTTGAGCCACCCTGAGTTGCTATGGAAGCTGCTATTAAGTTTTGAGCCACCCTGGGATAATACTAACGATATGATTTCATGTTGATTTTGCTTTCATTCGTTCTTTGGATTGCGTAGACAGTGGTAATCCATCCATTTTAGCTGTTGTTTGGCTTGGATGTTTAGCAGAAGTTAAGTCAGACCCATTATACTTTGCCATTATTGAGGCACGTTATAGAAATATATTGTATATATGTCAAGATTTCTGTCTTATTTCAGAGCCATGCGACTTTGGTCGCAGTTCATTCGAAAGAAATTCTTCATTCAAGATGTCTGATGGAGGATTGGTTAGTTTTATACATTTTGAACTTTCCACTGCCTTTTTTCTGGCTTGCTGTTTTCATAAAGTTAAAATAATCTCTTGGTTTCAAGAGGTTTGTAGGCCATGGTGAAATTTGGACATTGTAAAATATGATTTAATGTTTGCATTTTTGGGAGATATTTATATTTTGTATAATAGTGCAGACCATTTGTAATATGTCATTTAACCCCTTGTAGTCACAAGCAACAGTGGTTATGTCCTGGTGCAGATTTAGTATTTGTTTACAAAGATTTGGTTATTTTTTGCAT
>CM030861.1:9946583-10064083 GCA_018105865.1 Metaphire vulgaris
CTACGCCTGCCTGCCACTGAACATGCAACTGGCTGAGAAATAACATCTCTGACAAAGACGTTTTAAAAGACCAACGACGTTTTAAAACACCCCACACTTCGATAGTTCCAGCGTACAACCGCTACTAACACACGCGCAACTTGCTGTACGTGCAACATACAGTACAACTGGCACGTGGTTGTTGAACCAAGTGGTCTGTCAACCAACTAACATCGATTCACTACCAGACGTTATACATGATATCCATGGTTATGCACATGATATACATGGTTATAGCTTACCAGCGTTGTCTGTTGTTGTAAGTGGCAAAACGGTGCAAATACAAGTCTCGAGTATTCTATTTAAGAACAATTTTTTTTAGTCAATTACAGAACTTGTGATCGAGTATTTCACAGTCAGCTGTACAGGCAGTTGTTTCAGAGATGGCCACGGGTCCATTTTTAGAACTCAACCCATCAAATCTTTAACCCAACCCATGTCGGCAATAGGGTTACTTGACCCAACCTAGCCCACCATAAAACATTACAATTTCTTAAATCAGGACTTATTTTCTGACTCAACCCAACCCATCATAAATATGGAAAAGTCTGACCCAACCCAACCTATGGGTTAACTCAACCCATGGCCATCTCTGAGCTGTTTATTTGTTTGCGTTGGTAAGTAAGAGAATCAGAGGATGATGTTCAAAGCTGAACTGGTTTTATGCAGTATTTTTTTGCCTGTCGTTGAGAAGAAAACATTAAAATTTTAAAAATATTTTGTTGCGTTTAGTAAACATTTTCTATCGATTTGAAGTAACATGTATTAACTTCTTAGTAATGTCGCATGCAGTTTGTTCGTATGAAGGTAGTCAGTTTGTATATTGTATCCTTGTTGCCTTCTGTTATGTTTGTAAATGTGCTGTTGTTTAGCGTAATGCTAAACTTAATTAGTGTCTCTTGTATTTTGCATAGCAAAAATGTGAGATATTCATAGTGGACATGAGTTTTGAATCAGTTTAATATGTCACTGCTATTGATGCAAACCTAATTGTGATTTTACAGGATGCTATATTCTACTTTTTTATAGCATTTAAACTTGGTTGCGTAATGGTACGTCATCTGTGCGTGTGGCGATATGTACCGTATTTAATGATTTTTGTCTATTTTTGTTAACTTGTTTGCCAAGCATGGTTTGTTCTGTTAATTTTCCATTAGTGTTGTCTGATGTGAGAGAAATGTTGGAAATATTTCACATTTGCCTTTATAATTGTAAGCTACTGTGGTATGACGTATTAGTTTGGTGTCGATGAAAACTAAATGACAATTCAAGAAACATGTTGTCTGAGTTAAGTAGTGTGTATTCATTATTTTTAAAGCTACTGAACACTGGAAGCCAAAGCCAGTAAATTACATTCGTATAACCAAGTTTGAGACAAACGTGCTTTAAAGTAAAGACTGTTGTGATAATGTGGATGAACTCAGTGTTTCGTACTAATGTTTATGCATTGCAGAGTTTTCACTTTTTCGCTTGGATTTATTAAATGAAGACCGAGTAAGGGGTCGTCCATAAATTATGTAACACGATTTTTGCACTTTTTTGACCCTCCCCCCCTCATCGCAACGCGACGTAGCAAAAAGTCGGATCTCCCATAAATGACACAACAGCGGGCCCGACCCCTCTTTTCGTCTCCCGAAAACTCTTGACAAGCAAAAAAGGTCATCTGTATATATTTATCCCTCTTTTCCCTCTCCAAATGGCCTGACAAGCAAAAAAGGTCATCATTAAAAATTTTGCATTGCGTTACGTCACATTCGCAAACCCCTCCCCTCGTCACACTTCGTAACAATTGTCCGGGCTCCCCTCAAGCGCGTTGCGTCATTTGTGGATGGCCCCTAATGCATCTTTGAATGGGTGGGAGAAAATTATGAAGTAATAGTTTTAATTGATTTGATCTCACATTACATGTTCACTTGTTTGTTCGAAACCGCGCCATTCTGATCGGTGTTGTGTAATTTGTGGCATACAAAGTAAAATGCTGTTCTTAATTTTCGGTGAATAATTAATATCTGAACAGTATTTCATATTATATACATGTAATAGCTAAGACGATCATAGTTCAAAACATTGGTTTGAGAATTATTGGATATTTTTATGTGACAATTTCCTTCAAGGCTTGTTCCATTTCAAATTTGCATCGGTAGCGTTGACAAATGCACGAAATCTTTAGTTTCAAGGTAATCACACACTGTATTGACACCCGGGGCTGTCGAGAGAAATTCCGGGCCCCACTGCAACACAGTCATGGGCCCATAGAAAGTTTATATTTAAGAGGTGATGACCCTATTTTTGCCTGTCCGTCTTTCTTCATAATAATATGTTATAGTATTCCGTGTGTTAAGCATTTTACGTACCCACCCGGGCCCCCTACAGACCGCCGGGCCCCTGGGCATTTGCTCTCCCTCTCTCGACGGCCCTGTTGACACTGTATTGCAGACTTCATAGCAAGTAATTTTTTTAAATATTTGCTTTCCGTGCAATAAATAATATTATAGTTTATCTGATGTATTGCGGTGCATGAACTGTGTGAATGTTGAGAGATAAAATTTCGTATGAACGGCAAGGTATGTTAAGAATCTTCATCTTGCATCATATGTACAATCGTTTCAGAATTACTTGAGCAAAAGACATAACTTTTTTGCGTTTTTTTGTTGTTACTGTATATAAATGTACTGTACTGTAAAATCATGTTGGGGGTTTTGATTGAAACCTTGTCAGCCTATCTATCATAATAAAGGAAGCTGTTAAAGCAGAAGAATTGATCATAATGTATAGTACATCCGTTTGAAAGAGGTTCAGGCTGTGAAAGCTTATACTCTGGATTAAATTGCATGTGACTGTAACGTCTACATAATACCTATACAGGCGTACGGAGATGCACTAAATCTAAATCTAAATGGGGTGACAACTTCTAAGCATAGGGGGCCAACCATTTGTTGATAGGTATGTAGTAGTGACCTAATGCCAGGCCCAAATTTGCCACCACTGACGAAATCTCTTCAACTCATTGGCGGAGTCATGGGGTCTGCACAAAACTAGAGATTTTTTGAGGGGGGTTATAGATAGCATGGTGGAAGAAAATAATAATAATAATTATGCACATCTATAGCACAATTTTTAATACCCAATTGATGGTAGGCCTACTACTTCAAATCCATCCGTAAACAAAGAATACAAGAAGGATGCGTGAAGAACTTGAGAGACATTTTTGCTGGACAATTCTGTGTGTCCTATATTCTGGAAACTCTGGCTACGCCACTGCTTCAAAGCTATACGATAAATAAAGAACTGTTATAGTAGGTTGGTTATTCGTGTATTCGCTAGGTGTCGTATCTTGTCGGTTAGTTATCGGTGAGTTCGCTGGGTGTCGTCGTAACGATCATTTGAGTGTATCGTAAAATTATGGCAATGCTCATTTATAGCAGAGGACTTAGCAGGGCTCGCCGTATGGATAAGAAATCGGTTTTACGTTAGTATAGATTAATTACTGTTTATTTTAACGGTTCATGTGTTTTTGAAAAAGTTTTTAGCATTAAATAACATCAAAACGTGCATTTGTATGAAAACGATTTATATAGCGCCAAATTAAAGATGCAACAGCTGATAGCCCAGCAGTGGCCTAGCCAGGATTAAGAAATAAGGGACACTTCGACATTTTCCGTCAAAAGTGTTGACAAGCAAAAAGATAGTCGTTTAAAATGCTTTTAACTCTACTATCTAGTACTATCTGGTGCATTATCATCGATCTATTGCTACCCCTACCCACTAACTACTGTCCGGTTTGGGCCAATCTCACGACAATGTAGCCCAGGAATAACAGTTTAGCAGTAGCTTTTGTGGTATTGTGGTTATATATGCTTTGAAATGCAGTTAAACATATTTAAGCAGTGCCTATTCTTTGTGATGATGAATTGAAGTCCATGTGGGGTGGACTTTTGGAATTTAACCAGTACTTTGTATTGTGCTTTGCTTCTGAAGTGTCTTGGAGTGTAATTAAGTCGTTTGGGTTGTTAAAAACTGCTTGGTTTTGTCTCTAGGCATGACATGAAATGTAGATCTCAAGTCTTCAGGTCTAAGCTTAAATCATTCCTTTTTCTAAAATCATATCCTCCATAGCTGTAACAACCTAGCCTCACTGCCCTTTGGATGTTGACTATTGCCTGGCTGATCACATACCTTCTCCATAGCTATTTTAAGAGAGGCTGAGCGCCTAAGAATAAGCAGCTACTGTTGTGCTGCTTTCCAAGGCGCTATAGAAATCCACGAGATTTTACTTTACTTACTTTATTTTACTTTAGATTTCAGATTGGAAATGACGTCTGTCGGGCAGTGTCAGCATTTCAGTGTTTGCCATTGTCAGATAGCAGAATCCTGTGCACTTTGCACTATTTTAGAACATTATCATAGATCAGTGTTTTATCCAGGCCTGCAGGGGGGAGATTTCCCCTAAAACATCAAAATCCCCCCACCCAATTTCAGCAGTGGCATAATTTTTTTTGCATTAAACTATGTCTTTTCCCTCCAGTCAACTCAAACCCCCTCCCAACCAAAGGCCTGGGGTCTGGATAAAACACTTATAGATTTTTTTTAAATTTGCTCAAATGCCTGGCAATCATTTAAAATTCATGTTTGAGCTGTTTTTGCTTTTCATTTATGACATTATTAAAACATTTTTTTAGCCATGCATTTGTGGGGTGATACTGCTTTTTGTTATTATGTTTGTACCTGACCCTATTTTTTGCTATATAATATTGTGAAATATTTAAAGCTGAAAATGCGTGCAAGTCTTTGTTAAAGACTCAGTTTGCATGCAATGTACTTCTATACTATTGTTTCTGTGCAGTTAATTGTTCAAATGTTGATTAGTGAACAAGGTTCTAGGGAAAACAAAAGCTATTGTCTTGATATCTTATCAATAATGGTTTCTACAGCGCATTTCTGTAGCATCCTGTTGAATGGTACTATGTATCTCTACTGTGTGTGTTTGTTTGTGTGTGTGCCTTTGTCATTGGACCAATGTCTTTGGACCTCTATATGGGTTACATACATACACCACTGTTTAATGATGTCTCTCTGTTGATAATTATCATGTGATTCTTTGTCAGGAGAGGTGAGTACATTTTTAAAGTGAGTCAGTGGCCAGTTATATGTTTTTGAATGTCATTCATTTGCTGCAAAGGTTTTTTTATTGTAGTACCTGTGTGCAATGCATAGATGTAAACTTGGATGAAAAATTGGAGGGGTTCCAACTATATGCCTTTCCCCTTCCCTAGCCTGGCGTAACCTAGCCTCTCAAAAAGTAGGGGGCTTGAATCTAGATGTCTAACAGAAGTTTATGTACGTGTACGTGATGCCCTGCATGACCTGTTTGGTTGTAAACATAAATGGACTAGTTGTTCAGTGGATGTAAATTAATTTGTGTGTAAATCTCAGTCCTTCATTACCGGATGCTGTGTTAGTAAGAGTGTATGAGATGTGATGAATGATGATGATGAAGATGATGATGATGATGAAGGTGGTGGTGGTGATGGTGGTGATGATGATGATGATGATGATGGCGATGACGATGATGGAAAGTGTGTGTTTGTGATGTTCATAGCCCTGTTAGTTTGTTTTGTGTTGTTCTTGGCCTGCTGCAGTTGGTGGTGATGGTGATGATTGATGGTAGGTGGTGGAAACATGCCCTGGTAATTGGATTCTATCTTTTCTCTACTGTCGATGACATGCAATTGATTACCAGTAGTTGTGTACTTGACTTGTAACCAGTTTCTTGCAAAGAATTTTCTCTCTGTGCCTCTATTTTTTTGCTGTTGGGTAAAGTATGCACACAAACACACACACACACACACACGAACACACACACACACAAACACACACACGAACACAGACATGCAAACACACGTCATTAAGAAAAGCAGTAAGACCTACTTAGTGTTCGGTCAAATAACTTTGAAATTCATAGACTCAAGATTAATTGATTCAATATGCTTCTTCTAACTCGGTTATCACAAACTTTCAATTAACAATGATGCATTTTTTCATTCAGATAATTTTTTATGGGAGAATAGTGTAGTAATGTACTGTATATGATCTGCTTAAGGCAAGTATAGAAATCTGATTAATATCGTTGCTGGTCCAGGTTTGGAATTCTGAATTTATCCATATGTATGTATTTGGCATGAGTAATACCGGTAAATGTGTAAAACAGTGTATGTGAATGCATGTATTATTACCGGTAAGTAACAGTGGGGCGCTATGGTTATTTTCAGTGCAGATCTTACTCACTTGATTGCGTCTCAGTTCCCCTGAATACATCGGGTGTGGCATGTCGCTTTAATCAAGTTCTGCATGCAATCATAATGCAGTCATTTAGTCATCCAATGGTTTATTTAAGCAGTGACTTGGCACCCTGGCCTGACAACTCCAGCTTAGGAGCAGGGGCGTAGCGACGAGGGGGGGGTATATTGGTAAATATATACCCCCAAAAATCAGACTACCTTAACATTTTAAATGTGTTTTTAAGATTTTCAAAATTTTTAAAGATTTATACCCCCCCCAAAAAAAAATCACATTATAAACCTCCCCCAAATCAAATTCCTGGCTTTGCCCCTGCTTAGGAGTGGTCACTACCATACCCGCTGTGTTTGTTGTATACTGGTGTAATGGGGATTATGAGGTCCTTATTTCTTAGCATTCATAAATGTGGCTTACAGTGGTTGTTTTTATGGTTGGGTAGAAATTCAATGGTCTATATAGAGCAATTATGAAATCTGACTGCTAGATAAAAATTTTGATACATTTACTGTACAAAAACTTGGGTCTTATATCTGACACTAATGTAAGGTTTTCTTTTAGCAGATTAGTCGAATGAAACGATGTCACGATCCGGCCGAGTTGGATTGTCCGAGCACACCACCAATCGCCTGGCCGAGCTCCGTGCTCGAAGAGCAGAAGCCGAGCTCTCTGACGGATACGGCACCCAGCCAAGTGTACCACGCGATCCTTCCAGTACTTCGATCAATGTCAGCGCCTCGACGTTGGATAGACATGAATCAGCAAGCAGCTCCAGTTACACTACTAGTTCTCCCACAAAAGTTCTAACCAATGGGATGTCGTCGAAGACCGGAGCGGGAGATGGAGTCGCGCCCGAGTCGGAAGAGTCAAAGACGACGTCGACTCGAGCGGAGTCTGGTGTTTCGCCAGCTTTGCCCGAAACTAGTGGAAATAGAATTGCGTCATCAGGAATTCAGGTGACACGCTCGTATGAACGAGAGGATGCTGGAAAGCAGTCGCATACTGCCACCTCGAGCACTCCCGGATCCAGAATACAAAAGCGACTTAGCCATCAACGGATGTGGTACAAGTTCGGTGCACTGCTCATTGAAACTGGCAGAAGTTAGTCCACTTGTTATTTCTGTAACTGCTAAATACGTCTTACTTCCCGGTTTTGAGCAACTATGCAGCGATAGATTTACGCACTGCGTGATATATAGACACGATAAAGCACAATACAAATTTCTTGTTTAGTTTGCATTTTTTCAGTGATGAATAAGGAAATGTTTTTCCATTTTTGTAGAACGAAGATGACTGCATAGGGTTTTCCAACCTTCCGGAGCAAGTTCACCGGAAGGCGGTCAAAAGAGGATTTGACTTTACTCTTATGGTGGTGGGTAAGTAAGCATATGTGCACCCGATTGTATTTCTACCATCATTCAATCAAAGTCATTGTCATGTATTTGTGATTTTGATGATCATTCATTCGGGAAGTATGACAAAATGTTGGCAGGTGACCGTTCTGGCCTGGCCCTGGTCATAATTTGGTGCACCATTGATTGATTGATTGATTGATTGATTGAGTGAGTGAGTGAGTGAATGAGTGAGTGAGTGAGTGAGTGAGTGGTCGGTCAGTTGGTTGGTTGATAGGTTGGTTGGTAGGTTGGTTGGTAGGTTGGTTTGGTTGGTAGGATGGTAGGATGGTTGGTTAGCTGTTAGTTGATTGGTTGATTGATTGACTGTTTGATTGTGCATGCTGTTATTGCCGTGTTTGTGTCTAAGTCATCCCTTTGCACTTATTGCAGAAGTTTTCTGGCAGTACAGATCTGCACTGCAATAGTCATTCTTGTTACTTTTTGCTATTAACCCCTTAACTGGGGATCCCGGATATATCCGTCCATTTTACATTGAGTTACAGTTAAATACACAGTTAAGGGGTTAAAGTGTTGCTGTTTCTCTGTACAGGGGAGTCTGGCCTTGGAAAATCAACTCTTATCAGCAGTATGTTTTTCAACAATGACCTCTACAAGGACAGAACAGTGCCAGGAGCTGTAGGTGAGTAAGATATACAGTGTTTGATTTTTTAACCACCCATAAGGGTCCCTACACACACTCTGTCAGGTTGGGAAATGGACATGCTTTCAAACAGACTTGGCGCATACAGTCAAATGCAAGGTTTTGTAAAAGATATTCTTTGATTGTTGTGACCTACAATATGTAAATGGTCTTTATACTTCAGAGGCCAAATCTTTTGTGTCTGAAACTTTCAAAACAAATAAATGGAAATCTTATTAATTATATTGCACTTTCAAAAGTAGTACAGCTGTAGCTGCTTATTATTATTAAGCTCTTAGTCTAATTTTGAATTATTATTATTATTATTTAGTCTAATTTTGAAATAGCTTATATTATACAAACATTTCTATAGCACAAATATTCGCAAAGCAGCAAATGTGCTAAGCTATGGGCAAAAAGCAAGGGTCAGTGAGGCATGGTCATTTTATCCATTTATGTGATGATGTTGATGTTGATGTGATGTGATGTTCGCTTTTGAAGAGTGCCTCGAAAAATCCATGAAATTGGAAAGACGCTATCTAGAAATCGAGGAATACGGAGTGAAGCTAAGGTTGACGGTTGTCGACACTCCGGGTTTCAACGACTCGCTTGATTCAAGTCAGTGGTAAGTGAATGATGTTCAGCGCTATTGTTTATCCCATAAAATCCATCCGATTATCTCTTCAATGAGGATTATTTCATGTTGATGGTTTCGCAGATAACCATGGCAGCACAGTGGAGTAGTGGTAGGGTTCCTGTCCTGCGATCGGACGGTGGCCGGTTCAAATCTGACCCTAGCCAATGCATTGGGATTTTGGACCAGTTGTTAACCCCTAATTCCCAAGTGGCATACATGCAAATTGGACCTGCCTTAAGGCAGAGAACTCATCATCATCATCATCATCATCATCATCATCATCATCATCATCATCATCATCATCATCATCATGTTTTGGTTGGGGTATAGTTGAGATGTTAAAGCACTTTTGTTGTGGGCCACAGCCTTGTTACAGCGCTATATAAATCGTCCATGAATGAATGAATGAATGAATAAATGAATGAATCATCATCATCATCATCAACTCAGGATATGAGAACTGACCGTAATTTTGTACAAATCTTTTTGTGGGCTTTGCACGACTCGTTGCGTATTTATCCGTTTGTTTTATTTTTCTTCTTTATTTGCAGCTTGAAACCAATAGAAGATTACATCTATCGACAGTTTGACCAGTACCTTAAGGACGAAAGTGGATTGAACAGAAGGAATATTAAAGACAGCAGAGTCCACTGCTGCTTGTATTTCATATCTCCGTATGGACGTGGGTAAGTAAGTATGCAGTTAAAACAGAAGCAATAATAATAATAAATAATAACAAGGTTTATATAGGTTCAGTAGGGTCTGCCCTGTGTGAGAACCACTATGTTTCACCCACCCATCTGTTCATTCACATTATGGTCTTGCTGTGTAATCTCATTCTCTACCTTCTTGTGCTTATAAGTGTATTCAATATAGCCTACTTCAATGCAAGTGGTCTAAATGAAACCTGTGCTTGTAGCCGAATTGTGCTTAGATGACTAGCTGGCTTCTATTGCATAAGCTTCGTCTCAGAATTGGACCGGGTGCCTACTGTGCTGATAAGCGGTTTGTGCTTGTATCCGATGTGCTTATAAGTGGAGCGCACTGTATTGAAATTGTGCCGCTTTAAGCTGTTCGGATATTACCTTCGGTTAAATAGCACACCAATAGCATGTACTGAATGTGATGTTATGGGGGCAGAAGATGGCAGAGTGAGTTACATGCTGGAGCGTCAGGCTGACGGAGCGGGTTCAAGCCCCGTTAGTGCCATTAGTGGCTTTCACACAGGCTGTAATGCCTTCTAAGCCACTTTAAATCATGCTAAGTTTTAAGTTTTTATAGGCTAAGGGATTTTATGAGAGTTTAGCGAAATAAGTCTATAAGTTAATAGGGTTGTGTTTTTATCTGTATTTTATCAGACTTCGTCCGATTGACGTCAAATTTATGTCAAGACTTCACGACAAGGTTAACATAGTTCCTGTTGTTGCAAAAGCTGACGTGTTGACACAGTCAGAGCTCCATATGATTAAGACTAGGGTAAGTGTCCATGTATTGCACATTTGTGAATGAGATAGGCTAAATATTGATTGCTTAGAACTCACTAACTGATTTGTTTTATATATAATTTATTTCAATCCTATGTTTTTATCTTTATCTTCTTTGGTAAGACTTCTTTGTCAACATAGGTTTGGTAAAGAAGCTGAAGATATCAATAGATATAGATATAAAGATTTAGAAGTCAAAATTAGCGAAAGATATCTCTAAAGATACTTTTGAATATCAGAGCATTTCAGCCAAAGTTATAGCAAGGTTCAACTGTATTTTGATGTGTTTTTTCAGCCACAAAAAATTTAAAATTACATGTATTGGTAGTAGAGATTTTTTATAAAATGCATACCTACCCGGATGGAAAAAACTTTTTTACCCTACCCTACCCGTACCGTGCGCTGTACCCTCCCGACCTTGTCCCCCTGTGTACCCGTACCCGCACCGTAACACTTTGGTTGGAAATTTGGAGTTTTTGGAAATTTTGGACCCGTCCCAGCACAAGTACTACAAGGACCTGTGGCATGGACCCGAACCCGTGAGCCGTAAGAGACTTGATTAGGCAACAGTGAAATAGGGGCTACAGGGATAACTTTCATTGTAAATACAGATATTAACAGATCTTTAGGAATCAGGATAATCAGTCAGCTAGCCTAAAGATAATGGGCTTGTTTAAAAGATTTAGTAGATATCATTTATCTGAGCAGGCATTAGAGCTCAAGTTAAACAACAAAACTTTACCAGAAGAACTTAAAGAGTCCTTGGAGGAGTCAACTGACGCCATTATTGATTTATTACTGATGATGTCAGATTATCATCTGTATTTCCTTTATGTTTTCAGTAAGTAAAATGCATGCTGTCTGACAAACTGAACGCGATGTACAAGTTATATTAATACACTTTACTCAATTTATTTTTCTATTACTGCATTGCTAATTTGCTATAGTAGTGAGAAATGAAAATATAACTTTATATTGTATATTGTATATTAAATATCGTAAATGGTATTGTATATTGTATTGGTAGTTGTTTTGAATTGATTCTTGCCTGGTTTTAATATTGTCTGATATCTTGTTATTTAAGGTGTAGCAAAGTTTTTATTTTATTGTTAAGAGCAATTGGCTGTGATAAATTTAATATGAACTAGCAAATTGCCTGTAAAAATATGGGCAAATGGCCGCCCGGGAGAGTCCATCTCTCCCGGGAGAGATGGACTCTCCCTGGGATAGAGCAGGATGCTTCAGTCTCAGGCGGACATCTTTAGGGAATTATTACTATTGATAAATTGCCTGCTGTCTAATATTTTCTTTTAGATATTGGACGAAATTGAAGAGTACAAGATCCACATTTATGAACTGCCTCAACTTGACAGCGATGAAGATGAAGATTATGTCCTAAAGGACAGAGAATTAAAGGTCTGCTTTCTTGATTTCTTCTTGTCACATGGTTTATGTTCTTATTAATAACTGTTTTCATGTGTTAGTTTAGTGCGGTGCTATACGATGTGTACATTTTTCTTCATGCCTATACAATGCACTGGCATGCATTGGTGTTAACAGTGCTATCTGGTTCAGTGTTTTTTTTTGCACAGGACAGATCGTACTAAACTATTTTAAAACCAATATATTATTATTATTATTATTATTATTATTATTATTATTATTATTAATTATTATTATTATTATTATTATTTTCATTATTATTATTATTATTATTATTATTATTATTATTAATTTCAGAGTGCTGTTCCTTTTGCGGTCGTCGGTAGCAACGCCATGGTTGAGGTAAATGGAAAAAAGGTCAGAGGTCGAGTGTATCCGTGGGGAATTGTTGAAGGTGAGTCAGTATTTTTTGCAGAAAGGAATGCATAAATGTGTCTGTAATTTTGAAGTACCAGGATGAAGATTTGAGGTCACAACCTTTAGGTTAGAGTTGAGGGTCAAAGTGCAAAAACTTCTATTGTGGTACAATACATGTGAATCTTTTCTACGTCTCTTTTTGTGTTGGAAATCAGTAATAGTTACACAGAGTTAATGTATAACCAGTATCTTTTGCTGAATTCTGATCTCAGTACTTGCTTCCTACTCCAGTAATTGCTAAGGCACTGGTACAATCATAATGGTTCTGTACAGGCAGAGATCTGTAGGTTCAAAACCTGACTTAATGTACGTGGTGGAGTAGCGGTAGGAATCTTGCCACTCAACCAAAGGGTAGCGGGTTCGAATCTGACTAGCCACTGTGTCTCGACTTTGGGCAAGTTGTTTACCCCTGACTAGCTTGGCATTTACAGTCCTTCACTTTGTGGATGACTTAATATGCATTAGTAGCACCCATGCTGCAATAATAATAATAATAATAATAATAATAATAATAATAATATACATCATCATCAGTGTTTCTGTCTGTCTTTGGTCCAGGTATCCAGTTATTCCACTCCGATCGATTGCTTGCTTCTTCTTTGAGTTCCTGATATCCTTTATTCATCATCCACTCCAACATCATCTTTCTCGGTCTACCTCTCACTCTCTTTCCCTCTATTTTTCCTTCGATTATTGTTCTTAGTAAAGAGTCATGCCGGTGGACATGTCCCATCCAATTTCTCTGCCTTTTCCGGATTGTATCTATCAGGCTTTTTCTTCTTCTATCTCCTTCATGAAAATCTTTTGTCTTATGCTCTGTGTATTTTACTTTTAATTTTCTCCAAATCCACATTTCAAAAGCCTCTAATCGTTTTATATCTTCCTTTCTCATTGTCCACGTCTTACAACGCCACACTCCATATCAATGTTTTTACCAGTCTCTTTTTTAGGTTTAGTTTTAGTTTACTTTGCATCAGCTCCTTTCTCTTGTAAAAGCTTCTTTTGTTTGCTTGTCTTCTTATCTCTTTATTGCATCTGGCATCTGTTGTTATCAGACTTCCTAGATAGCTAAATTCCTTCACTTGCTCTATGATCTGTCAAGTAAACCTTTATTTCCACTCTCAAACCTTCTTTTTACTTATTACCATAACTTTAGTCTTTTTGTATTGATTCTCATTCCATAATTTTCTGACACTTGTATCAGTTTATCCATTACTTCCTGAAGCCCTTTTTGATTGCAGCTAAATGGCCTGATCAAAGGCTATCTTGTAGTAAACTTTAACTCCCTTATCTGAATTTTCCATCGCCTCTTGTACTAATTCTTGTGTATATTTAAACAGCAGGGTGACAGTGGACATCCCTGCCTTACTCCTCTGCCAATCATTTAAATTCACTCAGTTCTTATTTCTCACCTTCACTGACTGTCCATATTTTGCTATCAGTCTTTTCTCTCCAATCCACTCCCACCCTTTTCAGTGCTCTCATATAAATCCTCCAGTCTACTCTGTCAAACGCTTTTTCGAATCCACGAAGCATATATAGATATTTTTTCCATTTTGAAGTCTTCTCTCATTAGCATTCTTAAGCATCCGATTGCATCCTGTTCCTTTCCCCTTCGAAACCCAAACTGATCCTCTCCAAGCTTTACATCTGTTTTCACCTGTACTCTTTTTGTAATGACCTTGAGTATTATCTTCGTGGCATAATAGACTGATAGTTCTATGGTCCTCGCATTCCATTGCATTTACTTTCTTTTTAATCGGAATCATTATTGATTGTAGAAAATCGCCCCCATTCTCCTGTCATATAGATTTGTTGGCACCCAGTTCGTTTGTTGCATTCTCTCCTAGTATCTTTAAACAACTGGTATGGTTCCACTCCTTCTGCTTTGTTGTTTTTCATCTCTTCTAATGCATTCAGAATTTCTTCTTTCATCAGTCCTGGTCCTAGTTCTTCGCTTTCAACTGTTTGCTGTTCCTCTAATCGAGTTCCGTTGGTTTGCCGTCTTTCAGGTATAATTCTTCTATATATTCTCTCCATCTCTCTTCCACTTCTCGTTGAGTTGTGAGTGTATTTCCTTGTTTGTCTTTAATACCCGCCCTGCTCCCTTGCATACCTTCTTTTTTGTTAAATCTTTTACTTCCTTATATACTTGATCATGTTTCCCTTGTCCTTGAGGATTTCTATTTCTTGACATTTATTCTCCCACCATTTCTCTTTCGCCTGATTTTCAGCTGGTTATTTAGTCTCCTAACAAATTTTTATTCTGTGTTCTGCTTCTTCCATTTTCTTCTCTGCTCCATGTCTTCTATCATTTCATTTGTCACCCATGGCTTTTTAGCTTTCCTTATTTTCTTCCTTCCTACTTCTTGCTCCAGTTCTCTTACTACCACAGCTTTTAGTTTTTCCCATCTTTCTTCTGTTGTCCCTCCTGTGTTTGTTGTCGTCACTTGTTTTTCGATCTTCCCATAATTTCTGTTGCCTTTTCTTTGATTTTATCCCTATCCCATTGTAGATTTAATTGTTTTCTCTTGTTTATGTATTTCAGTTGTATTCTCACCTTCATTACTACCAATATAATATACAGTGAGCATAATAATACTACTGTCTTTGTCTTCATTATACAGGGTGGCACAAAAAAGCGGGCTAGTCACATTTAGGCTTGGCAATTAATATAGTCCAGTTTTTTTGTGCCGCCCTGTATTGTTAGTCTTGGGTGTTTTGTAAAGGAACAGTTTGGGTGAGACAGGATTTAGATTTATCACGAGAAAATCTTTTGATGACAAATTACCGGTAATTATCTAATTAGTTTGCTATTAAATTTGTTGTTGACTGTTTACAGTTGAGAATCCTGTTCACTGTGATTTCGCAAAACTGCGACAATTTGTAGTCAGGTTCGTTGTATTTTGATATTTAGTCTGTAAAATAAACTTTTCAACCATCTTTCAAGTATTTTTATTGGCCTAAACCTGTTTTAAAAATTCAATAATGCATTTAATAATTCAATTATATGAATAATTCTCAAGCAGAAATAAAGGCTATTGAAACAGTAAATGGGTTCAAAGGCTATCTTGGAAAACTAGGTTATTGAATGTGTAGAATTACTACAGTGGTTTTCACTCAGGCTTACTTAGCCTCCTAGACCACTTTTTAAATCACAGTATTATTTATATTACTATTATATTATGAACGGATTTTTAAACTTGTAAGAAATAATCTAATATAAATAATGCAGTGAGTAAGAAATGAAGGTTATCCATAGAATGTAATAAGGGATTTATATAGCACCTCTTATATTTCTGTTCAAAGGCACTCCAAGCTTTAGAGTCATCTGATAAAAAATGAGACTTTAGTCTTCGCAGAGAACTGAGTGTGGGAGTAAAAAGTGAGGTGCGAGTAAATGGAGGCAACCCATTCCAGAGAGAGTGTCCAGTTACTCCGAATGGCCAATGCTGAATGTAACTCTATATGTACTAACTTTGTTGAGGATCTGATATTATTCAAATTGCCTGCCTGATTTTCAATGCTTAAAAACAAATATTTAACGGTGTCTCGTTTGCAGTTGGTATTTGGAATCGGTCTGCATTCGATATCAGTTGTGAATTGTGTATGTGTGTGTGTGTGCATGTATGTGATAAATAGTATGTTAACGCTTTGTTGTCAGCACTCACATGCAAGATCTGAAGGACGTAACACAGGATGTCCACTATGAAAATTTCCGTGCTAATTATATGCAAGAGCACATGAACAAAGGCATTGATGAAAGGTTCTTCTTGTTTGTCATTCTTTACTGTATTTCTTTGTTTCGTACATTTTAACCCCATAGTCCCAGCAATATGTATAACCAATATGTTATGAAACCGGAATACCGGTTTTACAGGTCCATAGGGTTAAAATCCTTTTTGTTCTTGTACAGAACGTTTTAATATGCAGTGTGTTGTGGAGTGTGGTTATTGGGCAATAAAACTGTGCCATTTTTTTCGAGGATGTATTCTTTTTCTGAAATAAAATGCATATGTTGTTTTTTTTTTTCTCTAGCGATCGACTTGATGGGAGAGGTGTCTTAACTGAGGCTGATCGGTTATTACTGCAGAGAGAAATGGAGGTTTGGAGATAAATTTCCGCTTTGATTTTGTGCCCTTATACAAAAACAGAGCCTATCTTGGTCACTCCCAATTGCAGACCCAAGTTTTTCGTAGTTTATGCCATGGAAAAGAATAAGTTAATCTTTGCTCTTCAAAAATATCCTTTCTTTATTATTTTGAGAGAAGGCAAAGTAATGAGAGGTTAATTGGCACAAATCTGGGAATTCCACTAACTGCTGACATAGAAATGGACTCATTCATTCATTCATTCATTTATTTATTCATTCATTCATTCATTCATTTCTACCATCTTAAAATCTTCCTTCTGGTCCATTGCTTGCATGCACATTGCACAACAACAAGCAAGACCTGTGCTACTGCATCTTATATTTTAATCAGAAGTTGATTTATTTTATTATTATTATTATTATTATTATTATTATTATTATTATTATTATTATTATTATTATTATTGAACATTAAGCTTTGTGTGGTACATTGTCCTAGTAGGACTGCTTGAACACATTACATAGTTCATGAATAATATAGGTCAGGATCTAACAGAATAGCTGATCTCAAATGGCCAAGTCTTCAGCTGCTTCTTAAATATGTCCAGAGAAGGTGATGTTTGAATAGAGATGGGAAGACGATTCCAGGCTTTGCCTATTACTTTAGTATCTTCATTTGTTTATGTGGTATGGACTGTCGGTGGCTTTCTACCGATATGTGGTCGCAGAAAAATCGTTATTATTTTGACATGATAGATTCAACGAATAGTAGCAACTGTTAATACGTTTTTCATTTTTATCGCCTAGAGGGTTATTTTTCTGTAAATTGTTTCAGCTGCAGAGGATGCAGGAAATGCTGAAGAAAATGCAGGCACAGTTGGATATCTCGAGAAGCTCTTCTGGGTCTGAAGCGAATGACATTACGAGAATTTTGTGATTTCAGGGAATGACTGGTCAAAAACAAGAATCTAAAAAGTGACTTGTGTATGTCATTGTGTAGAATCAATTTAACTTGTATATTGCAGAGTCTCATCGCCTGGATATGAACCTGTTGCTTTTGAAATGTATAACATTGTTGACTTCTATACTTTAATATTCATACTGCTTTCATGGGACTTTATAGCAAATTCTGCTGACTGATGGACTGATTCTTCAGTCATTTCTTCTTCTTCTTCTTCTTCTTCTTCTTCTTCTTCTTCTTCTTCTTCTTCTTTAGGTGCTGTGTATTTCTACGTTAGCAACCATAGCTTTCCAAATTGTTCGATCTTGACATCCTCTTATTAATTCGGTGTTATTCATTATTCCTTCAATTCTTTCTCGTAGGCAGTCTACATATGTGTTTCTCCGCCTTCCTCTGGCTCTTTCCCCCTCCACTTTTCCGGCCATTGCCAAATGCTCCAGGTCTTCCTTTCTCATTATGTGTCCGAAGAAGGAAAGCTGCCTTTTTTGATGGTTACCATCATATTTATAATAATAATAATAATAATAATAATAATAATAATAATAATAATAATAATAATTCTTTCTATTCCAATATAATTCAAGATCTCTTCGTTGGTTTTCTTTTCCATCAACGTGATTTTCAGCATCCTTTGCAGAAACCACATTTCTGTGGCTTCCACTTTCATCTGCATAGCCTATATATTTACTATAGTGAAATGTTTTTGCTGCCTCATTGTCGTCATAATCAGGTTTGACTGTAGGCGTCCAGCACCTTTTGTATGTGATTTTCTCCACAATTAACTGTCCTGTCGTGTGTGGGAGTGCATGTTGTATGTCCCACTGGGTCCAGTCACAGATAGCATCCTCCGTTTAGCCTTCCTTTCTTTCCAGTACCTTTTTTCTGTTACCTCACTCTTTTATGGTCCCAGTCAAGATTATAGTTTCAATTCGGACGCGAGGAATTAACCGTTTATGTTTTTTTTAAAATTGTATGTGTCAATTTTAAGTTGTGTTCAGACTGTGTGTGTCATTTTTTGCTTTGGATACAAACTGGAAGAGCCACAACAATTAACCCCTTAACTGGAAGATTTGCCAGGTAAAATGGCCCTAATGGGCAGTCTGCAATTAATTTGCCTGTGTTTGAGTTTTTTGTGCTGATTCAAAGAATTTTTGCATTTGTTGAATTAATTACCTTAGAGAGATTTAAGTGGCCAGAGTTAAGTTTGTATTTTGGATTACAGGAACATATGTAAATGCTTTATCTTTTATGTTTTAAACATTTGAGCATTATTTTACCAATAATAGAAATGCTTGACAGTTTAGGCCTACTTGTGAATGCCCAAGAAATGATTCTCCACCTTAGAGAGTTGAATATAGGCTGATAGATATATCAGAATAGTCATCAACTTTGTCTTTGTTTGTTTTGTGTATTGCAAATTCTGTGATTTAAGTGGATTGTTCTGTAAAATTTAGATTTTTTCAGCTTGGAAGTGGAGTCCATGTTGCAGATAGGCTAATTAGTGATGATCATTTTCAGGGTAAATCAAATTTTTTTGTTAATGCTGTCAGAAAGCTTTAGATAAGTCAAAACTGTTATGCATAGTTTATTATTTATTGCATTTCTGCTATGATCATTTTCGATTTGTCATCCAGTGATGGTGACATTTTGATCTTCTGCTTGAGTTATTTGAACTGTACGTAAAATTTCCTTACCATTTCTTTTAAATCTTGGTTTCATTCTAAGTCACGCTGAGAAACTGGCTTTAGTTTCTTGATATTTGTCATCATCATTGAACTTCTACAGCGCCATTTTTGGATGGCCACTCCTTCATTTTGATCGTAATACCAATTTCACGAAGAAAGCCAATAGGGTTTTGGTGGTGTTTTGCAAAGTTTCAGATGTACAGTGTAATGTTCCCTCAATCCTGCATCTGGCTTTCTAATGCATTTTTATTCTCGTAGAATTTTTACCGTTAACTTTCTTCAAGCTCACAATCTACATGCCGGTTTTCTATAGCTCTAATGTAATACAGTGTATTGTTATGTGCTAACAGTGTGCAATGTTTAACTTTTGTGGGCTGTGCAAACGTTATTCCATTGTTGCTATTAGCATATTTTTACATAATTTTAAGCTCTCTAAGACTGTGCTATGTCAAACATCTTGCACCGATGTGAAAAGCTTTGTCAAAGCATGGGCAGTTGGAGGGGCAAAGAAACAATGGTCACAATATTTGAGGGGTTTTAAAATTTAATGGTCATGGCATTTTTATTTTCCAGGACGACAAATTTTTCCACGAGGGGCAAAACACATCTTAACACAATGGTCACGGTTAATATTTGAGCAAGGTTTTAAAATTTCAATGGGAAATATTGACATTTTTATTTTCCAGGAGGGGCAAGTGCCCCCTCTTGCCCCAATGTGCGGGCACCCATGTGTCAAAGTGTTTGTGAATTATTGAAATTTTTCTGTTCGATTCTGGTGTAGGCTTGTTTATGTGGTGTAACCACTAAATGCTGTTTTGTTGGTCGTCAAATTATTTGTGGTGACCAAGATTTTTATTTGGTCATACGAGTTTTTGGTTATTTTATGTTAAAATTTATGTAACCTCAGTTATAGAAGACATGGAGTAAGGTAATATGTAAATGCCTGTTTGAACACTCTTGGCTGTTGCTTGTGATAAATTGTTAAGCTGCTTTCTTGTTATTATTATTACTTATTATTATTATTATTAAACTGACCATTTCTTGAACACCATATTACCAAAATGTCAGGAGCAAGGGCACACTAAAGAGTCCAATATAAATAAATAAAATAACAGTCATCAAAAATACAAAAAAATGAATGGAAAACAATCTAAGGCAGAAAATAATAAAATTTTCTGAACAAATAAGTCTTAATGTGATAAAAGCTCCTCATTGGTTTTACACAAATGCCAGGACTAGTGCTAGCCCGAATTTTCGGGGCCCATATTTTCCTTGTGGCTTTGGTGTGCACACACACCACACACACAGCCATTGATTGTACTATGTTATAGTGGCTTCTAAAATTTAAAAACAGTTCATCTGTGTTTGTCTGAAGGCCTTTTAGTTAGAAACTAACATTCTGCAAAGAATGACAAATCAAACATCTATTTTTTTATTCAAATGCACAATACATGAATATACTAATGTCTCTTATCCAGATTATAACCAGTTTCATTTGAAATGTTGCCATAACTAGCTTTAAAACAGGATGCAGTTGTAAAAAAAATTAATGATAAACAAGCAAGAAATTGCATAACAACATAGCAAAGAAACATGTTTTCGAAACTGCAGAATAATCACAAACTCAGAGCTTTATATCTGTCCTGTGTATTTTTAAACCAAAATCAAATGTTCACTTACAACACAAAACAGAAAAGTGACCATCTAAAGTGCAGCCGACATTAGAGGTATTAACAATCCCAGAATTAGAGACAGATAAATCGCTTAAAACTTCTAAAATCAAAACTTCTAATATATATATCGCAACTCAAAATACGCGTCTTTCCAATTCACAATTACGAATGCTCTACGTAGATGAGAACCAATAGCTGTAGATTCAATCGGCATCCTCTTCATCTTCTGCAGTGTTCTGTGTCAGGCCACGCTCGGGAGGATGCATTTCGAAGATCTTCATGTTTTGCATGCGGCTCTGGTCCGTCAAAACTCCACTGCAACACACACATGCAAATAAGATAAACAACAAAATGTTTAACCCCTTAACTGGGGATCCCGGATATATCCGTCCATTTTACATTGAGTTACAGTTAAATACACGGTTAAGGGGTTAACAAAGTTACTAGTACATATCTGGCATTGGTGTAGTCACGGGGGTCTCGGGGCCCAGGGATATTTTTACACCCCCTAACACCCCAACACCCCCCAATTTGAGGTCGACACCCCCAAAATTCACAATCCTAGGAATATCCCTGTCGGGGCCCCTATTCAGTTTGGGACCGGTCGTCAGATTTGCCAGAAACTGGTGAGGGTAGTTGGGGAGAGGATAGGGTGGGGTTGTAAGAGTAGTATTAGATTGAGGAGAACACAGCAGACACTTTAAAGTGTTTGAGACGACTACCTTTTTTTTCCTTTTGGGGCGAAAAGTGTCAAAGTGACGCCTCCATTCTGGAATCCTGGTCATGTCACTGGCAACTCGTTCTTTAGTTGTATCCAAAGTCTTTAACCCTTTTCCCGTTTGCCCCGAGAATATTCGTCCATTTTACATTACGTTACAGATAAATGAATGGTAAAAGGGTTAATATTATTTGCTTAAATGGACCTTTAGGTGTAGCAAAGAATCTGCAAACATTGAATATCACTATACTTAGTACCGTAAGTACCACAACATTTAAAGTACCATCTATAGTACCATGAAATTTGCAGGATAGTTTTTTTTCTTTATGTATGACACTCGGCCTACATTTAACAAAATCATCTGCTTTGGCTATGCATACATTATTTGAAATTCACACCCGAACAGGTCTCTGTTAAAAAGCTAGATCCCAATTAAAAATGGAAGAATATGTATTACCTTATATCCAGCGGTGATAGAAATATAAACTGACATCCAGGTTTTCCAGCGGCAAACTTCATCATCATATCCATTGTAATCCGTCTATTCACCATGTCCTATAATACAAGTAAAAAAAATCCACATTGTAAAAAAGAAAAATTTCTGTTTCCATAATTGAATGGTTGGGTGGAATAAGGAGTTAAATGCAGTTACCACCTTAATGGTGAGATTGTCAATTGAAGGGCCCAGAGGAATAAGGAAGTAAATCCAGTTACCCCCTTAGTGGTGAAAATATCAGTTGAAGGGTCCGGTGAAATAAGAAAGTAAAT
The DNA here is from genome assembly GCA_018105865.1 of Metaphire vulgaris. Taxonomy (NCBI): domain Eukaryota; kingdom Metazoa; phylum Annelida; class Clitellata; order Crassiclitellata; family Megascolecidae; genus Metaphire; species Metaphire vulgaris. The sequence goes on from CM030861.1 coordinate 9,968,830, forward strand.
GCAGTTACCCCTCTAAATGTTATTGATACTCAAACCATTGGGGGGTCGGATACAGTTACCTCCTTATTTCCACCCAGCCATTGAATTTGGTTGAATTTTGTACTAATGTAATAAGTTGATAAGCTTTTCCTCAGTCATCTCACCAAGCATACATTTATATAATCAATACATTATTTTAATTTTACTAATTATTACATTACATTATTATTACTGATAAAAGATTAAATATTTAATCTTGAACAAGTACCAGTACTCCATCATAAACAATATCAAGTTACTAGTACATCTCACCTTAATATTATGTCATATTATCTTTCATATTACGATGTAGCTTACCATGAATACATCATATTCGTCCAGGCATCGGAAGGGCGAACTCGTACCGTCCCAGAGAGCGAGTACAAAACAGGCGGTCGAAAACGATTTTTCGCCACCTGAGAGTGATTTGCTCGACGAAGCTTGCAACTGAGATCCTCTTTTTGCTTTTGGCTGAATCTGTGAAGAAAAAGAGTAAATTGGCAAAGGACAGAAATTGGAAATCTTTCAAATCTGGAATGACCTGGCTTTAAACTGTCAAAGTCTACACTCTAATACTACGGTTGGTTCGGCAGGAATACTCAACCGCTCCATTGGCTATTGACAGGCATTCAGGTCTGTGAATGCAGGCAGATAAAGATGCCGACAATTTTCATTTTAGCCGCACAGAATATGAAAATGTTATAGCATTGGCCAGCGATAGCATAACAGATCTAAGCAAGCAATATTCAGTAAAATTCACAGAATTCCTGTTCTCTAAACATAAACACCGACTAAAAACAAACATGATTTCATGCCGTCATAAATTAACCCCTTAACCGTGTATTTAACTGTAACTCATTGTAAAATGGATGGATATATCCGGGATCCCCAGTTAAGGGGTTAAGTTTGTGATCCTTATCATCACACAACGTACGTTTCTAAGGGACATTAACCATTTCAGCATTGCTAAAATCTGTCGCATGACATCTCTAATAGCCTTTAGTTAGTAAAGGAGCAAGGATCAGAATAATTCCACCCCAAAATTTTCTATCCCCAGCCAGCGGTGAGTTAAAGTCCCTAGCAAGCCACACACCAATTGCATTTGCAGAAAGTAAACCTATTTCCTAATAATAATAAATAATAATAAATTAGATAATAACACAGTGAATAATGTCAAAGGCAAACAGTTCAACACAATATAAAATACAGGGCGGCACAAAAAAAACGGACTGTATTAAATGCAAACCTAAATGTGACTAGTCCGGTTTTTTAGCGCCACCCTGCAAAATATAATTAATCAAAGGAACAATTTACTATTGGCTCAATAGTTTCATCCGTGTGACTGATCTCCAATGTTCCTGAGTAATCGCGTTCCGAGAGGAGGATGATAAAATTCAGTCTTGTTCTTAAAGACAGTGACTCCCTCTGCTGACAAAACCATTGATTTCGAACGTGCAAAGATTCTTCCAGTTTCTGAAAATCACAAATAATTAAGCCAGCTACGTTTTTAAAATCTTTCAAATAAAGGAATTAGACATATTTCTAGAGCTCAGTCAAGCTAGCATAATTTTATGACCATAAAATACCCAAAATTGATTAGATGAATGCACATTTGTTAAATCGTCACCTTATAAGTTAGGTTTAATAATATTATAGAAATCTGAAAAGGATAAAGTCACTGCTGTAGAGCTCTTGACAATATCTTATCCTGCTTCATATGTACATTAAAACATACAGTAGAACCTCGTTATATTGAAGTTCAAGGGACCGTGATAAATACTTCGATATAGCCGAGGTTCGATATATCCGATTCCTGTATCATTAACACTGTTTTGGCGGGACCGGCTCTCAAACTTTGATATAAACGTGATTTCGATATAAGCGAGTTCGATATAACGAGGTTCTACTGTATTTATTTATGATGGGGTTTGACTCCATTGTTAAGCACTCTTGTCTTGGACCTTAGTCTTGTCTATTGCACTGAAGAAATTGTCTGGTAATAATAATAATAATAATAATAATAATAATAATAATAATAAAATAATAATAATAAATACATTTCTCATGCACTAGTGAAAATGAAAATATTTTTACCTGTAAAAAGTTCTCAATCTGATTCAACTCTCTTTTGACATTTTCAAAGACTTCTCTCTTCTTATGATAAGTCTGCGTGATTTCATTTCTATCTCCTCGTCTGAAAAAAAAAATTCTTCAAAATAGACTCAAGAACGCACAGTTTGGCCTAGCATCTACTAATGCATTTACATTCAAGTTTCATGAACAATCGAAAAAATGGCGATTCCAATTTTGCAGTGAAGAGCTTTCAGTTAACTTAACACGAGGGTTATTTCTAGGATTATCAATTTGGGGGTGTCGGTAAATTCTGGGGGTCCCCTGTCAAAAAAAGTCTGACAAGCAAAAAAAGGTCATCCCATAGCTGAAATTGGTGTTGGGGGGCTTAGGGGTGTCAGTCTCAAATTGGGAGGAGAGGGTTTGGGTGTTAGGGTGTAAAAATAGCCATGCTGAACACCAAACTAGGAGACAAAGTCAGAACATTGTACAGTACAATGCATTATTAGTCATACTCAAAATTCCAATATTAGCACATAATGGCGATGGCGCATAAACAGATTTTACCTTCAAATGCAACCGAACTTCTCTAATCACCACAGATACAATCGATCAAGATACAATAAAAACAAAGAAAATGATCTCACATTCTCTCCTCTGATGTGATACGCTTTTCGATCTGCTGGATCTCGATCTCGATGTTCTGGCGCGATCTGCTCGTCTGGATCCGATCGCAGATCTGCCGTGCCGTCTCCAGGTCGGACTTATTCAAAGCAATCGAAAAAAACTTCGTGCAGAAATTCAAATATTCATTATCGGCCAACGACTCGCCACAAAAACCAAAATGGCTAGAAAGATATATAACACGATGCTCAAATATTGTACAAGTGTGAAAGCAGCTTAACCCAAACTAGGGATCCCAGATATATCCAATATCTTTACATCACTGCAGTTACAGTTAAATACATTCCTTGCAGTCCAGTGGCTCACCACAAACTTCCTTTTGCCAAATGTTCGACTCACAATGTTTAGTTCAGTCGTTTTTCCACTCCTTGTGATCCTTCACTTAGTGAATGACAATGTTCTTAACAACCAATCACATCAGTGTTTGACTCTCGACAGGTCCAGGGATCCAGTTTTTCCAGTGTGTTTTTTGCATGTTCTTTTTTGAGTTTCCTGATATCCTTTATTCATCATCCTCTCCAACATCATCAAAGCGGTCTACCTCACACTCTTTCCCTCCATTTTTACCATTCCTTTATTGTTCTTAGTAGAGAGTCATGCCAGAGGACATGTCCCATCAAATTCTTTGACTTACAATGTTTCCGGATTGTATCTATCAGGCTTCTTTCTTCCTCTATCTCCTTCCTTCACTTCCTCGTTTGTCCTATGACTTAATGTATTAACAACCATGCAATAAACAACCATAATAATAATAATAATAATAATAATAATAATAATAATAATGATAATAATAGTAATAATAATAATAATGATGATGATGATGATGATAATAATGATGATGATGATAATAATAATGATGATGATGATAATAATAATGATGATGATGAGGAAGATGATGATGAAAATAATAATAATAATAATAATAATAATAATAATAAATGTCTCTAGTCTCACCATGTTCAACACACGAAACTGAATCAATGCCGCTGAAAAAAACCTAGCGTCAACCAATCAGACTTCTAATACTTTTAAGACTTTGAAGACAGGTACCTGAAGATTTGCAGTTTCAGCATTATACGCCTGCTGAAGCTGCTGTAGCTTTTTCTCGTGTTCCTTCTTTTTCATAACATAGTGCTTCTGGTTACGACGTGCCATTTCAAGTTCATCACTGAGTTCAGCAAATCGAGTCTAAAATTCAGCAATTAAATTGTAATTAAGCTAAGACCCCAAAACGAATTTTCAACTCCAAGCCAGAGGTGAGAAGTTCTAAAGGAAGACCGAAAAGACGATGGGTGGACGGATTGGAAGATGATCTGCACAGGGCAGGGCTGAATCTCAACAGAAAAACAACGGACAGACGACACCGAACAACTTTGGAGGAAATAGCAAAGGACAGAGAACTTTGGAGAGATGTTGTGGAGAAGTCAATAGCTGGACACAGCAGGAGGACGAAAACCTGGCCTAAAAATTGCAAATTAACAGATTACGAGTACTAACAATCTCAATCGATATTGATGATTATAATCAGAAACAATCAAGGAACAATAAAATAAATAAATTGTACAATGCATAAAAATATTTTTATAAATGAATTTAACATATGATTTTATATCGCTAAAAATACAAGTCATTAAAAGTAATGGAAACATTTGACCAATTACTAAACAAACACAGTGAAGACAGTGCTGTTATCCAAATAAATACCCTAATAGGCTCCAGACTATCAGCAGCGCTAACGATCACTTTGGTTAAGTCATTCAGCTGCCGTTCCGCCTCGGTCAGATCATTCTTTGCGATAGAAACCTTCTCGAGCTGATCGTCGGCCTTACTGTTGAGTTCCCGAAGCTTGGCTTCCAATTCGTTCACATCAGATTCCTTTTAGACAACGCGAGAAACAGAACGAGACAAAGCGATGTCCACAAAAATAGCCAAGAAATTTCAATGCGCTATCACCAAAGAGACTAGAGACATTCGAAATTCACAGTCCTATCATCATCATCATCATCATCATCATCATCATCATCATCATCATCATCATCATCATCATCATCATCATCATCATCATCATCATCATCATCATCATCATCATCATCATCATCATCATCATCATCGATTTCGAACTGAATATGTCATCTATTCCTGAATTATCGACAAAAATGTGTCGTACGTCGATGGCCGCAAATCAAGAAATCATTTACGTAATTTGTCAATTATTGATAATTTTATCAACCCTCACCAAAGTCGAAACGTCCATTGGCTGAGGTTCCTCAAAGTTCTTCAACTCTTTGATCTCCTACAGGAAAAAAAATCCAGCAAATCCCATTTGAAAAGCTTTTGGCACTAACATCTATCAAGCTCAAACAAATGTACAGGAATGACAAATGAAAATCTTCATGCTGAACTCAGTCCTCACCGACCACAAAAACTGGCAAACTGACATTAATTGTAATGCACTTGCTAACATTGATTGATTAGGCGCAATATAAATAGCTAATTACATTACATTACAGACGCAGACAATTCGGTGCAACGTAAAACTGAAACGATACGAGCCGCAAAACAGCGCGAAACCTCCACTTGATTTACCATCTCGTGGGAACTCATGTTCTGCCGCAGTTTACGGACGGCTGCGTCGAGCTTTTCCTTCTCCGTAACGTTTTGCCTCTCGTCTGCCTCCAGACCTCTTATTTTCAGCTTCAACTGCTGCAATTGGGAGTTTTGCTGATTCAGTTCGTCTCGAAGCTGCCTGCAATCAAATCACCAGACATGAATTAAAAACATTTGAGTGAGTGAGTGAGTGAGTAAGTTAGAGTCATGGACCTTTGTTGTTTAACATGGATCATTTTATATGGGTCGCCCAAGTCAAAAGGTTTCTTCTAACTAAGACATCTGGTTAACATGGACACTTTTTCATGCAGTCGGTATTAACAGGGTTTTACTGAAATAAACGTCCAATTAATCAAGCATTACAAAGAAGATTCAGTCAGATCATCCCGTAGGTCGGTTGACAGGATTGTAAGGACAGTAGCGATCCTTGCTGGCTGATGTAGTACCACGCAAGTCTGACGTGGGTAGAGAGCGGTACCACTTCCTGCCAGTACCCTATTACCTTCATGGTAATTCAACGGTAGTACTCCGTTACAGACCTTGAAAATGCAGGCTGAGTTGGATTTTTGGTGGATGTCGTGGAATCAAATCGGCATGCTCAGAGCGACGGTCCGTAATGTCACCAGCGCGGACGTCTCTGCACAGCACCAAACTGAATGTAATGTAGCATTTGTATAGCGCCTTTTATATTTCTGCTCTCAGAGGCACTTCTGGCATTTGGAGTCGCACGATAACGTAGTGCGACTTTAGGTTTTCGCTCTGAACAGAGCAAGGGTGTGTAAGAAACAAAAATACTGAGAAAATAGCAAATTGAACAGATGTGAAATTCATTACTTTATAACGTCTTCGACGCTGGGAGTCAGAAACTGAGCCCTGTTTTTATCGTTTGTATAAAATCGGAAAGATGGACGAGAAACCAGTTGATCACCTCCAATGTTATAAGCCTATAAAAAGGAATCAATCAATCAATCAATTTCAGACCATATTTCGACCAACAAACATGTATAGTGTTCAAAGACCTTCAAAGCAAGTATTGGCAATAGTACCACAATATAAACACAAAAAGACATGCATCAAAAATTCATTTGTCCTAAACAAAAACTTAACTAATATTACCCAAAAATAAATTAAATCACTCATTTAATTAGTCTACAAAGTCAATAAATAGACATAATCAAAACCATACAATGCATTATTAATATTCATAAACAAAAGTATCTACATTTTATTAGAAAGAATTTATCCTCATTAAATGCCAAATGATTATTCATGGTGTTTTGAGAATATACAATTAATATGAATATATGGTTTAATGTTTTATATTGATTGAATTTAACTCACTGAAGACTGTAAACAACTAAACATCTTCACACAAACTAAAAGAAAAAATACTGACTTGGTTAAAACCGTTCGGAGGTCTTGTCCTCATGACCGTCCTTGCCTCAACGGAATTTTCAAACAATAAAATTCCTTCAACACCCCGCTGAAGCAAAAACAACATAAAAAGAATTCCACAATAAATAACTGCCAATTAGAAAAAGATTCAATTCAAACTACAACCTTAAGCAAACCATATTCATTTCCACCCCTGCATCGGTCGACAAGGGAGCATCCAGGAATTGAACCAGGCTGACAGCGGGCAGGTCTGACGCTCCACCAACTGGGTTTGTCATGGAGCAAGGGTCCAGGATTTGGCCAACAACCGGTGTAGATGAAGAACAATGGACAAAGTAAGTACTAAGTACCGTAAGTCCTTTCACAACCACATTTCTGTTATATAAATCATCCAAGACCATAGCTATGAGATTTCAAAATAGTTAGCTAACTAACCTGATCAACAATGCAGTTAGAGACCCTTGGATCTGGAATGACCAGCATATCCAGAACGCTTGGATAGGGTGAACCCTGATTTTAAAAAAAAAGAGAGATACAAATGAATATTTTAACAAATCATGAGAATTTCTAACAAACGTGAAAATATAATAATTTTTGTTGACCATTAACAAATGAGCAATTAATTACGACCAATACAGATCTCTTAGAGTTGATTATCTACAAATCGCTATGGTGACACAAGCTCCAAATCTGTAACGCAAAATAAACAATTTTCTTAATAAAAAATGTCCTAAAACATAAAATATTGAAATCACATAACACCAGTAGTTTATAAACCATCAACTCTCTGTCACACATTTCTGATTAGTAAATTGGAGCACTGCTTGGACGAATAGGTGGGATGGTATTCAAGGATTTCCCAGATTTATATATCAATTTTTTAAAAATAAAATTGCTGACTAAATCGTCCATTGGGTCCTAGTTGGATATGGCTAACAATCACAAAAACAAAGCCATATGTGAACTTTTCATACAGATTTTCAATTTCTCATACACTGTGCATGCGTTGCTGCTAAATATGCACACACAATGTTTGAAAATTTTCTAAAATCAGCAAGGGTCTTTGAACCACTTCCAAGATCAAACACCTGACCACCACTGTCCCCAATTTCATGTGGGGCAAATACCTTTACCATTTGAATGTCAAACCTTAGGTATAATGAAAACAGAACTCTAGTTACATCACTATACAGTTATACATAAAACAGAATTATTGTACAAAACGCACTATTCACAGTACATGCATTTGTAAAATATAATAATAAAACAATTATTTACTTACGTTTTTTGGTACCTTAAACAAAACAGGCTGAAAAACAAATTGAACACAACTCTAAATGCATGATAAATTTGTTTCTAACATATAGTAATATAATCCATGAAAACTTATTATACAGAGACAATATTTAAGTGACAAGTTCTTATCAAATCTTCCAATTTTGCATTCATACGTAAAAATTTTCTAAGGTAAAATTGCTATAAACTCAACATTAACATTAACTGAAGTCTTGACAGCTAACAACTTCTGAGCAAGTAAGTATCTGGCCCAGAAATCTGCTAATTTAACCCCGTTTGCCAAAATTGTTAAAATTTTTAACGAATGTCAAATATATTTCTATACTATTCACATACCCAAAAGTGAAATAAATTCTAACCAATGTCTAGTCAAAATGAAGCAGTTCAGTTGAAAAAAACATCAAAAGAGAAAAATTATAAATTTGTCAAAATATATCTGACATATATATATATATATATGGTTTTTCAAAGAAAAACCATAAACCCAGAAACATAAAAAACAGTATCTGGCCTGAATACATCAACAAGCTAAACTGAGCTCAAATTGACTTGGAACTTAGATTTCAGGAGATCATAAGCATCGTACCTGAAATTTACTGGTGAAAATGGAAGGCCTTTGGTTTCTCTGAGGGCAAACTTGGCTAAAAATCTCCTCGAGGACGCGCTCATCGCTAAAATTGTCCACCATAAATCCAGTGCATAAAGCAGGTCCGAGGCAAACTTCAATCGCCAAAGCCCATTTCGGATCACGAAGTGAGATATTTGCTCCTACGAAACAAGAAAATCGCTACAAACATTTGGAAATACAAAACATACCTCAGGAACCTACCGTAAGTCCGTATTTCTTCAGCCTTCGGTTAAACAGAAAAAATAATTTCTTTCCCCTTAAATTTGCATGTCAAAGTTAAGGTTTCATTCATTCATTCATTCATTCATTCATTCCTAGACAATTTCTATAGCGCTGTAACAAGGCTGAGGCCCACAACAAAGCGCTTTAACATCTCAACAAAAGCGCTTTTACAACTCAACTTCAACATCTCATCTCAACTTTCATATCCTATGTTATATTCCAGAACCTTCAAGCATTGAAATCAAATTCATTCGAACAATAAAGCAGGCACAAAACTCAGATAAACTCAAAACGCCCATGATATAGTCAGGGGCATAGCGATGGGGAGGGGGGTATATTGGTAAATATATATAACCCCCAAATCAGGCTACCATAAAGATTTAAGTACCATAAAGATTTAAGTGTGTTTTTAAAGATTTTCATAGTTTTTTAAGATTTATACCCCCCAAATCACATTATACCCCCAAATCAAATTGCTGGCTATGCCCCTGAATATAGTCTGTATACAGTGCAAGCATATGCAAAAACAGATTCAAGTGTCAGTAAGATGTAGCATAGAATGGATAACTGGGTTCTTCAATAACTAGAGCATATCTTTCGTATTTTGTATAAAAAAAAGTTTATTTCCAACTCAAAAATCACAAATCACAAAACTATTTAAGTAGAGGCATAATAATAATAATAATAATAATAATAATAATAATAATAATAATAATAATAATAATAACTAGTAAATACAGGTGTAGTTATTTAATATAAATTGTGATACAGTTATCATCAATAGAGGTTAAGAGTAAAACTTCAGTTTTGATTTATTCAGTAAACATTGAATAAGACATTAATTTTCATTTATAATAACACTTACTAGTGAATTCATTTAACCAAAGTACAGCACATAAAAGATACATACAAAATATAAAATCAAATATACTTCAAACATTTGATGAAAAAACGTTTTCTTTGCAAAGTTTTATGTTCAGAATATGCAACAATTATTTAAGATAACACCACGTAACGTACGACACGAAAGATTTTCACTTTCAGCCCCAATTTTAGTTAGTCTAGAAAACAAGCTCAAGAGAAAAAAGTTGACTTACCAATTGGTCCAATGGGCTTCTTGGTAAATCGACCTCTGTTAAACGCATCCTCGATCTTCCGAATGGTGTCCGGCATCCACGATCCATATCTGCTCAGCGTATTTGTACGGGCAGATTCCAGTGTCTTTAGCTGGGCTTCCGTGTTGCGCACTGTGTTCAAAACCGTCTTTTCCGAATGTCTCGAAGATCAAACGTTTCAAAAATTTGCAACAACAGACATTTTCAAAATCCATATACGCTGAATTTTACTTTTGACAGCGATTAGGGACAAAAGAGGATGTAAATGGTATCCAGCTATGCTAACACTGCAATCTGGCCAACCTCAACTTTTAAAATCTATGTCGAATCACCCAAAACATCATCATTCAACAAGGTATGCTGAGTCATTGCTAAATGTACCTAGAACCAACATTGAAATTGGTCAGAGAGCTTTTTCTATTTCTGGGCCAAAAATCTGGAACTCTTCCCCACTGGCTGTCAGATCTTCCAATTCAATGAGTTTTTTTCAGATCCAAACTTAAAACGCATCTCTTTCAATTAGCATTTCCTCCATAGTCGGTCTTACTCTTTCCCTCTGATGGATCTCTGGAATGAACCTGGATCTCTTGCAGATGGATTTTGAAGTACCATCAATTTATACCCTTGGGTATTAGAACTGGTGCTATAGAAGTGCATTATTATTATTAAATTATTAATGCTACAATGGCAAAACTGAAGTCACAGCCTGACATCAGTGATAATAAAATAACAAGAAAGTTTATCCAAAAATCACTGCGGCAAGACCAGTAGAAGTCAAAGATGATGCTCATTAACCCCTTAACTGGGGATCCCGGATATATCCATCCATTTTACATTGAGTTACAGTTAAATACACTGTTAAGGGGTTAAGCAAGTCGTCTCTAAGTACGAATCCAATCATGGCAGAATTTTAAATTAACCCCTTTACTGGGGACCCCGAATATATCTGTCCATTTTATATTGAGTTGCAGCTAAATGCACGATAAAGAGGTTAATTTGAAAACCTGTTCCATAGAAGAGAAGATTAACAGACTGTATTGTTAGAATATTTTTACCTCGCTTGGGACAACTCCTGTCCGATCTTTGAAATAGCGCCTTTAAACTGCATAAGATCATGATCGATACTTTTCATTCGATCTTGATGACCGCTTAACTGAAGCTCCAAATTGCAGATTCGATCCCTTCGAACTCTGCGCTGCTCATCGTAATCGCTGTAATCTCTAAGAAAAAAAATTACGCTGCTCAACGTAATCACTGTACAGAAATCAGCAACAAATGCAGAACAATTTGTTAATAAGTCTGAAAGAAAATTTTAAAAATGCTAATATGCCAAATTATGTCAAAGCACCTTTGACTTCGACCTTTTCGTGTGTACGGCGCTATAGAAGTCGTCGAGAAAGATAAAGATAATAATAATGTCAGATCAAAAACATCAATGCAATACATTTCTAACATTCAGAGCAATTCCAAAGAAGCACAAATCATACATAATTCACACTTTTAGCCACAGTCAAAAGTAGTTCTATAAAAACGTCCAAAGATCTCACTTCTGACGTAGCTCTTTAATCCTCTGCTCGATCTGCTTCTTATCGCCAGTTACCGAGTCTCGCTCCAAACATATCTTACGGTAATCTTCCTAAATAATCAATAAACAGAAATGTAACTGCGTGTTACATCGCGCAAAATCGCGGCAATGCATCAAAATCACGGCACAAAATCACGGTATCCACGGCAGCCGTGATTTCGGGGCTTTCCTGCAGTCCTATTCACGACATACTACTACTACTACTGCTACTGCTGCTGCTGCTACTACTACTACTACTACTACACGTCTCTTCACAGACATGCAGTAATCACAGATGAGCACTTCTGAGTGATTTTTCATAAGAGGAGCTACAGGGTGGCGCAAAAAAACTGGACGTCACATTTAGGTTTGCATTTAAAATATAGTCCGTTTTTTTTGCGCCACCCTGTATATACAAATATTCCATTACATTACATTACAAAACCCGCAAAAAGTGCCATAGGCACCTGATTCCGTTTGACTTCGCCCTTCTTTTCTGAGACGTTGTTCCGTGCGGCCATGTGCTGCGGCTTCAGCGCCTCGGCCTCTTCGCGAAGTCGTTTGACTTTCTCCTGGAGCCTGCTGTGCTCGTCTCCGACCTGCTTCACCTCGGCTTCGGATTGGTCGACCTTCTGGTCGAACTTTGGAGCTCTCAGAGTCTCGGCTTTCAATTCCTTCGACAATGGCAGAAGGCTCTAAAGAAAGTAGTTGCCGAAGTTTAGAACGACAAATGAAATAATCAAAAGCAGATTTTTCCATACACAGAAGTGTTTAAAAACACTGATCTTTTCTGTTAGCTCTGTCAAATTCATTATTAAATAAAACTTATGTTTAAACAGCATCGCAGTAACTAAGTAATAATTTAAAATATCTAAAAACTTGGTGTCATGGAAACAGACTCTAAAAAACCATTGCTACATGGAGAATATGAAAGTCTTGCAGACATGAAACTAGACAAAGCATACAAAAATTCAGAAATCAATGGAAATTGAATGGAAACAACAACAAAGAAGACAGAGGAACTGGATTGGACATGTGCTAAGAAGAGAAACATTGCTTAGAACAGTAACTGAAGGAAGTATATATCAGGAAGAAAGACAAAGGGAAGACCAAGGAAGATGCTATTGGACTGGATGATGAAAACAGATGCACAGAGTCACAAAACCTATGCAGATATCAAAGAAGAGGCAAGATGCAGAGAGGAATGGAAACAACGGAGCCCTGAACCTGTCCCAGGACAGAGAACATGAAGATAATGGACCACAGTTCACAATTTGAAACGAACCTTTTCTCTTTCGCCGATCATTGCCCACGCTAGTTCCTGTTTCAGATTAAAAATCTTATCCTTCACGGTATCCAGCGACTCGCAGGCTTCGAACTTCTGCCTCCAGTGCAAAACTTCCTTCTCCATTTCTGGCACGAGCTGCAAAGAAGAAACGCCAAGCACTTTAAGAGCTCGACATCCTACGTTAACCCATTAACCGTGTATTTAACTGTAACTCAATGTGAAATGGACGGATATATCCGGGATCCCCAGTTAAGGGGTTAAATACAATTCTTTGCAAAAGCCCCACAAAAACACACTCAGCCAGATACAGGAATGTAAGAACCAACATGGAATTACCAACACACTTATGAACCTGCAAGGCCGAACCGCTAACTGCTGATATGTCCATCGTGACCTCATGCTGTTTCCAATCTGTCAATAACAGTGGTGTAGCCAGGAATTCAAAATGGAGGGGAGTCACATCAATAACCAGTTGAAAAAAGGCTTCCCAATGTTCAGTAATACACAAAATAATATATCTAATATACAAGCTGAGACTTAAAAGCTACTTTTAAATAATAATAATAATAAATGTTAAAATGTAAAGACTTTTGATAGAAAGTCTAGTAGAAAAAATCTAAATGTATTTTCTCTCCCACAAATGATTGAAAAGTGCTAACCTTCCCTTTTTCCTTGATAATTTCAGAAGCACATCGCTTCGATTCTTCTGCATTTACGTAATCATGTTTGGTTTGTTCCAACTGGGTAGCCTTCAGAAAAAACTGTAAACAGACAAAAACTTAAGTATATGACCACCTCATCTCACTCCCTAGGTGGCAAAAAGACAAAATGTTTCGGGATGAAGAACTCCTCATCGAATAAAATAAGACCTCATAAAGTTATGGGAAGAAACACAAATTAAGCATAATCAATACCGTGTGAACAACATGAAAATGATTGAGTCAATCTATATTGAATATAAAATGAAATTCACTGAAATATTGCATGCTCACTGATAGACAAACCCATAAACTATAGAGTCGTAGTGGTGTAGTGGTACGATTCTTGCTACACAACCGGAGGGCAGCAGGTTCAAATCTGACCCTAGCCAGTGTGTAACAACCTTGGACAAGTTGTTCACCACTTAATTGCTCCGGACTTACGATTTTGCACTTTAGGAATGACTTAATAACCATGCAATTTTGCACTTAATAATAATAATGACCTGATTATGCATATCATACAAGTACTACTTGGACACTTAATAAACATACAGTGTATCAAAAAGATAATAAACTATAATAATAATAATAATAATAATAATAATAATAATAATAATAATAATAATAATAATAATAATGAGCTGATTATGGTGGCATATCATACAAGTACTACTTGGACACTTTACAATTAAACATACAGTGTATCTAAAAAAAGATCAATGTTCTGGATAACTATGAACAAACATAATAATAATAATAATAATAATAATAATAATAATAATAATAATAATAATCATCATCATCATCATCATCATCATCATCATCATCATCATCATGAGCTGATTATGGTGGCATAATGTACAAGTACTACTAGGACACCTTACAATTAAAAATACAGTGTATCTTACAAAGATCAATGTTCTGGATAACTATGAACAAACATAATAATAATAATAATAATAATAATAATAATAATAATAATAATAGCAATAACACGTCAAAACCAAAGGATAACAGAGTATCAGTATTAAACTTAACTACAGTAAAGAAAACTGAACTTAAACAGCTCTACCATAGCATCAGAAATTTCTAGCCATGTAGAAAATTATGTTGTCATATTCCAATACCTTGTATTTATCATGAGGACTCTTTGAATGCAAAAAAGTCTTGCTGGCTTCCTGTGTGAGGATAGCAACAGGATTGTCTACTTGGATGCTGAAATGATCCAGAATGGACACAAGTTCATCCTTACGGGAATCCACGACGCCTACTACAAACAAAGCATTCAATAATGCTGCAATTGCATCAGTTTAATGAAGTCTTTGTAATAATGCAAAAAAGCCACCTGGAAAAAAACTTTTATCTAATGACAGAATAGTTATAGGCAAGACAGCTTCTCTTACAAAAAAACTGTAATTTTGCAGTAAAATATTTTGAGAAAACATCAGAAAAATTACAAAATATTTAATTTAAACCTTTACCGGCCATTTAATTATCTGTAACATAATGTAAAATGGATAAACATACTTCGGATGGCCAGTAAAAAGGTTTACCAGCCCTCCCGAGAAAACTCGCCCACTTTACATTACATTACAAAATAAACGGACGGTAAAGGGTTTAATAAAAAAATAATTAAGAAATGTTAACTTACAGTTTTCATTCTTCAGCTTGTAGCTCCCCGCTCCATCATAAGACAACTTTCTCTCAACAACAATGTAGTCACCGTAAACATCATGTCTGTAGGCATCGGGACCCAAATTTCGCAGCTTAATAGAAATCTCTGCGGTCCTACAAGATTAAATCAATTATTAATCCCAAAAGAAATTACCGCTAATCATTTCAAAGATGATCGAGAGAGAACTAGACACTCACTCAAGTAAATTCCAAATCAGAAATCGTGAATCATACGCGTATGCAAGTAAGCATCGGAGAGTTATTAACAGTGCAGTGCTAACTGGATGGATATGGATAACGTGGATTACAGCAAAAAAACTGCCACACTCAATGTGGCTATGCACTGCCCTGGGATAAAATGAGTGAGATGGATTCTTATTGCCCTCCTCGTAAACAATCAGAGGTAACTTCACAGTGGCTAGGGTAAGATTCAAACCCGCTATCCTTCAAGCACAAGGCAAGAATCATACCATTGCCCCCACAGTAAACATAAAACAGCAAATACAAAACAGGCATCTTTGGCGCAATTTAACCCTTTGACCACCACAAGACAGATATTTCGGCTTCATAGCATATTGGTTACATGGATTGCAGGGGCAAAAGGGTGAATGCATTTACCTTCTACCGGTCTTTATGAAATTCTTCAGCGTACTTCCCCTGTTTGTGACACTTGCCTTGCCACCAAGGCCGATCATAATGGCCGTCAACACCGCACTCTTGCCGCCTGCGAAAATAAAAAAAGAAACGTAATTCTATCAAAAATAAAATAAGCAGAAAAATTATTTCCATACAACACAACAGAAGCACAACAAACGACCACGTAGACAATTTCCAAAATAAAATTCACTTCGATGACAAAAGCATATGAGGATGTCTGAAAGGTCACCGCAAGATTCAGGCCGCGTTTTTATCACCGGAAAAGATGACAGAAAAAAAATCAGTAAGTAAAAAAAACAACAGCAAAAACTAACTTCCATTGTTGCCGATCAGAAAATTCACATTTGGCCCAAAAGAGAATTCCATTTTCGCGTGACACATAAAGTTCTTTAACGATATTGATTCAATTATTCCGGCCTCGGCCTCTTTCTGAAATAAAATTTTAAGCTTGGAAATATAGCTGGCCAATTTATATTTAAGAAAATACATTTCAACAAACAAATTAATCACCCACAATCTCTCTGTCTGTCTGTCTGTCCCTCTCTCTGCCTGTCTCTTCCTGCTTCTTTCTCTCTCTTTCTTTGCATGTCTCTCACTCTATCTGCCTGTCTCTCTCTGCCCATCCATGTGTGTGTGTGTGTGTGTGTGTGTGTGTGTGTGTGTGTGTGTGTGTGTGTGTGTCTATCAGAATTACTCACGTTCATTGTTGCATTGTCGTGAAAATCTGGACACTGGGAAATATCGTCGCCGGAACTGCGACTTTTCTTCAGTTGACTACTGTTGTCAAAACCATTCTTTCTCTTTGAAGTCATGGCTGTTGACTTTCATATGATTTTCAAAGTACTGTAACACAAGCACAGTGCATCTTATAAATAAAGCAACTCTTACTTGGAATTCTACAACATCGCTACCTCGTGTCAACATTACAGAATTACATATCATGGGGCCCATTTCAAAGTCGAGCATGTAACAGGAATGTCTGCAAATTTCTTTGTTTGCAAATTCTTAAAAATTCAGAACTAAGCCGTGGAATTCAGTACCGGGACTGTCCAGAGATCATCTTCAAGTGATTTGTGACAATATCGGTTATAAATTATAGCAGCAGATATGAGATTTGATGGCCCTCAGGTAAAACCGAGCCATGGGCTCTGTGGTTCAATTTTCAATCATCGTCATCATCGCTGTCATCAGTTGGGGCTGTGGTGTCACATTCCAACCAAGTCCTTGTAAAATAGTTTATTTATGGAGGCTGGCAAGAGGGATAAGTCATGTCAAAGTTGGCCTGTCCATCTTTATCAGGGTTGCCCGTGAAGACGCCTCCATGTTGAGTCAGGGAGAAGATCAAATGATAAATCTGCATGACAACGAAGAATCCAACTTGCAGAAACATTGTCCTCAAGACAGGCAATGTGGTCAAACGTTGTTTCCGCTAGAGATTGCAGACTTGAGCAGGAGAGGATGATTATGTTAGCGACATGCCTGTGCCAGTGAATTAACAGGATGCTTCGAGGGACTTCGTGTGGAAAGCGTTTATAGCTCTCAAGTCGAATACTGTCAGAGCCCACGTTTTCTACTAAGCAGAGAAGAACAGGCCGTACAATAAATTCTGATGCGGATATCAGTTGAGATATGTCTATGCTTCCATATTCTGTTCCAGATAGAACGTAACTGGTTCTGAAGGTGCACGGGCAATGCGTCGTTTAAGGTCTTACTGAGAACATCAGCCGGATGACTGGATGCTCCCCAGGCTAAGTGAAGACTTCAGTCAGTCTGCCCAACCAGTTCACCGCTGTTGTCAGATCCAGTGTTACCCACACGCATAAGGGTAATAAAATATAATATATAATATAATATAACAAAGTTTAAAGTGGTTCAGGAGGGTCTGTCCTGTGTGAGTTTAAAAACTGACGCGATATGCAGCTTTATTTTTTCACTGTTAGTAATCTTCAGCGAGCATAGAACAAAACCACGGCGCTACCAAGGCGCTAAACAGTTTTACTACTATAAGCCAGGTACGGTGATATCTAGTCTGCAAATCATGTTAGTCCTAATATCTGCAAATATCGGTAAATTAAATCCAAATAAGAAATAGAAATAAGCGATAACTAACGATATTTTCTATTTATTTCCAAGATTTCAAATAAATAACTGTCTCAAACTATCGGGAAAACTGCGCCAGAAAATATAACAATATAGGATTAGGCATAGTGAAAGAGGCAGCATCAGTTAATATTTGTTTTTATTTAAGCCAGTAAGTAAAATCTTGTTAATTTCTATAGCGCTTTCAAAGCAGCACCGAAGTAGCTCATTATTCCTAGACGCATAATCTCAGAATGAAGTATAGCTATAGCCAAAGGTGGGGTCATTCATGCTGGGTCATTTAATTCAAAGGGCCAGTGGCTGGGTCGTTACAGCTATGGAGGAAATTAAATATATAAATAAATATTTAAAAACCTTTTAGCTTTTTTAGCCAGACATGGGCTTATATTGCATTCGTTTCTAAGTATTTGATCAACCCCCAAATCTTGCTGAAAGCATGAATACATATAATTAAAACAATCTAAAACAGGACCAGTGGCGTCATTCTGTAGTAAAAGTTGTGAGGGTCCACCCGCTGTTGTGCCTAACCCTAACCCTAACCTTAACCCTAACTTTTTTAACATAGTTATTACAGTGCATTACTTATTAATGTTCCAAAATACCATGATCGACCCTATGAGCAGGACTTATAAAGCCATGGAAGCGCATCTGAGAGATTGACACCTCCATCCCGTTTGTGTCATCAGATTTTAACGTCATCGAATGTAGCATCTTGTTTAAGCAGCATTTTTGGTTGATTTCTTTATATTTTACTTTATTTATTTAAAATCCTGGTCAATTTTGACGATTTTTTCTCAGAGGTTCTATGAAGCACAATAAGCAGTTTTGAAACGCAATTTTTGGGTAATTTTACCTATCAGTCATATTTTCATTCAATTTTTTGTTAGCAATAATTTCCATTATAGGTAAGTAAAATCTCGTGAATTTATATAGCACGTTTAGTAGTAGTGCACTAGCTGCTTATTCTTAGGTGCTTACGTTTTGCCGTCAAGTAATTTTAAAGGTCCCAGAGCCAATCCAGTCATTAGCTTATATGCATATATGCAATGTAGTATACAAATGTAATAATGTAACAAAATATTTGTCAGCTATCTCTTTCATTGACAAAGAGATACAAAAGTCAAAAAGAGGGCCATTATACTAAGATATCAGGCCAAATCAAAGCCATTATACTAGATATCAGGCCAGACAACCGGACGACAGTCTCTGATGGATAAACAAGGGCAGAAGAATGGATTTTGAGCATGGATCTGAAACTTGATAGAGGATTTACAGCGGGCACAGATTAAGCAGCCACTGATAAAATACACAAGAACTGTCCAACTATGCTGAGAGTGAAAGAACTATCGCAGATGTTAATCGAGTCAGGTATTGGGTACTTGTCAGTTAATTCACGGCCAACAATGGGTCAATGTAAGGGCTTGTCGGTTAACTCACCGCCAACCTAACCCAAACCCTAATCCTTAACCAATACCCTAACCCCTAAAAACCCTAACCGTATTGGCGGCGAATAAGCTATTGGCAGTGAATTAACCAACAAGAACTAAGTATTGTTCTGTTTCACGAGAGAGCCAAACTTGATTGTGATTACTTTTGAGTGTTTTGATTCTATTGTTTTTAGAACTTGTCCCCGACAATGGTGGGTTTGGAGCATTTCGTAGCCATTGCCGAAGCCCTTCTGAAATACCAGGAACGTGGGTTCCTATGCGACACCGTGCTGGTTGCAAAATGCGGCGGCCATCTGGAGGCTCACGCCGTGATCTTGGCCGCAACCAGTCCAGTTTTCCTGATGGCGCTCGAGTCTGCGACCCTGGAAATTCCGCGTCATATTTACTTTCCTGACATCGAGCTCGATGTACTCCAGGTTGCGATCAATTTTGTCTACACCGGGAAGCTGCTTCTGCCCGCATCCTATTCGAATGTGGACGAATTAACTAGGCTGTTTGTTAAGCTGTCGGAACTGGGTCTGAGCCTTCAGAGGTTGCACGGATGTGAGATGGTCTTCACTAGGCAAGAATGCTGAGCTTGGATTTCGTTACCTTTTAAAAGAATTATTATTGATGTAGTCGTATTATAGTTGTGGATAGTTAATCTGTTATTGTCTCATGGTATTCATCATCATCATCAGTGCATTTCCATGTCTTATAGTCAAGGCCATATATAAGGGTGTCATTGTTTTGCCTTGGTTCTTTTCTTTCTTCGGCCAGGGTACATCCGTAATATATGGATGGTCCCCATGTGTATCGAACATCAACGGTCAAGACTGGTCCATTCGTCCAACCATCTTCTCTTTGGTCTTCCTTTTTTGTTGTTGTTCCTTTCTATTTTTCTGTGTGTGTGTGTGTGTGTGTGTGTTTCTTAGCAGAGTGGATTAACAAATAAGTTATATTGTCAGATGTGTGGTGGACTGTTTTCAAGAGGAGTGATTATTCTGTATGTTTTTTATTTGTCTTTGCAGAAATGTGAAGAGCGTGGATAACGATGATGTGCAGATTCTAGAAGAGTTTCGTGTCGTTGAGCACAACTATCACCGAAGCCCTAAGGACAATCAACTAAAAGTAATTGAAAACAATTGTGAAGACATCGAAGAGGTTAAAGAGGTCAATATCGATGAGGTCGACTGTAAGACTGATGGGGACATCTCTTGCCAAGAACGTCCGCTTAATGTCGATGTTTGTAGCACGTTCGATGATGTCGCAGTCCAGAAGGAGCCGGACTTTATATCACTGATGAAAGTTGAACGTCTTCCGAAGGACTCACAGAAACAGTTAACTGTAGAGAACTTGCAAACTGCTGATGCTGCATTATTTCGTCGTGCTGCGTCTGTACCAGAGGGTTTACATAACTTGAATGGTGACTCATCTGATGTAGGCAGCAGCAGTGTTGAAAAAGCGAATGGTTTCAACGGAATCGATGATGTTCGTAAAGAGCACGCGAACGAAGGTGCGGAAATTTATATGATGCAGAATATTCTAGATGTCGTCGAGCCAAAAAAGGATCCCGGCATCTATCGATATATCTGCGATTTCTGCGACGAGAAAGACCGGCACGAGTTCCTGTCCGAACACGAGCTTTCGCGGCACAAAATCAAGCATCACTGGGACGTCTCGCACAGGTGCGCATTTTGCGGGCGCAAATTTTGCTCGCAGGCGGGCCTTCGAACGCACATGAAATCGCACACCGGGTCGAAGTTGACGCAGCGCCGCAAGAAGTTCAAGTGCGCTGATTGCGATCGTCTGTTTTATACGGCCGCTGCTCTCGAGGGTCACAAGTCGAAGCACACCGGTCTGAAGCCGTGGGAGTGCAACACCTGCGGCCAGAAGTTCACGATGCGCAGCAGTATGGAGAGGCACCGGTATCTGCACATCGGATACAAGCCGTTCCTCTGCGATTTCTGCGGGAAGGGATTCATAAAAAGTCACAACCTGACCGAACACGTGCTCAGCGCGCACCGCGACGCGGAGCACGAGTACGAATGCGCGCTCTGCGCGGACAGGTTCCGGCACAGGTCCGAGATCGAAAAGCACGCGCTCGAAGTCCACCAGCTGACCAACCTGGAAGAGCTGAGCACGATGGTGAAGCAGCAGGACGCGTTTCTGTGCGACTTCTGCGGCAAGAACCTGATATCGGCGAAGGCGCTGAAGATGCACCAGAAGGTTCACAGCGCGACGCGACAGCACTGCGAGACGTGCGACAAGACGTTCGCCTCGACCAGCGCGCTGAACGTGCACAAGAGAATTCACAGCGGAGAAAAGCCGTATGTCTGCGAAACGTGCCACAAGGGCTTTCTGCAGAAGCCGTCGCTCGAGTCGCACCTGGCGACCCATTCCGTCGTCCGTCCGTTCGTGTGCATGGTCTGTTCCAAGTCCTTTGCAAACAAGAGCCAACTGAACCAGCATGCGTTACTGCACGCCGGCGAGCGGGCGTACACCTGCGGCATCTGCCACAAGCAGTTCACGTCGAAGAGTTACTTTATACTTCACAATCGGACTCACACCGGCGATAAGCCTCACGTCTGCTCCGTCTGCGGCTGCACCTTTACCATGAAGCACCATCTTACGAGGCACATGCGGGTCCACACCGGAGAGCGGCCGTTCGCGTGTCAGATCTGCAACAAGGATTATAAAAACAACGTCGATCTGAGGTACCACTACATACGGTTTCACAAACTCGAGTTCGAGCAAGTCAGCATCAATAACAGATCAAAATACATTTTTAAACTCGACAGAGATAACACAATTGTTAATTAATTGATAGGCAGTCGTTGACAATAAGAATAAAATTGCTTCATTGCATAATTAGGGTAAGAACTTGCATTGGAATGCATCGTTACCTTGCCTTTGTTTGGTTGTAACACAATTGACTGGTTTTTGCATTTTAATGTCATTTTTGGCCATTTTAAATGTGCCCACAGAGTTTGCCTTTATTTCAGTATTTTATCTTGTAATGTTTTGTATTATTTAAGATCAGTAAAAGTATTGTGCATTAGGGTTGTACTTTTTACTTCAGTTTCACTTCATTTTTTGTAGTTTCTAATTTTGGCACAATGTATGGGACGGTTGGCAACCAAAGCGCAAAACCGTTTAGATATTTTTGTGTGGGGGTTAGGTAGCTTGAGCTTTTTTGTTTGCCTGAGACTTTCATCCAAAAATGTCGATGTACCCTCTTATTCCGGTGTCCTGGCTATGCCACTGTAAACATAATCCTCTTAAAAATAAAATGAATACTGGCTTTTATTGGTGGATGCAAGAGCAATTTAGAATTATTGCTGATAGATAAGGGTGAGTGTCAATATAGGTAAATTATGAGTGTCTAGATATCAAATGAGTGTCAAACAAACTTCTATGGTGCCGCTGTAATAATGCCTTAGACATTAGCCGATGGCGCACCAAATCCAAATTGAATTGGAGCCAGGTCAAGCAGGAAAGAACAGTGGGGTAGCACTCTAAGGACGGGATAGATATCAAAGTGTCAAGATAGACATCAAATCAAAATATCCAGATGGATATCATTCATGTAATTCACAGCAGTGGCGTCGCCAGGACTTTTGCGTTGGGGGTGGCAAAAGGGGCTGGCGGTTAGATTCTTTACACCACCCCACCCTCCTACACACAAAACTTTCTCACCAGATTTGCGCGAATTTGATAGGTTGCCTGGGGTCAGGTTGGGGGGCAACACCCCCCCCGTGGCGACGCTAATGAATCACAGATATCAAGTGAGACAGATGAGGTAAGTAACCAAGAAAGTGTTCAGATAGATGACAAGTAATAGTTGAGAACAGAGTAAATATTGAGATAGAATGATAGATTAGATACAGAGGAAGCGTTGAAATAGTCAAATAGATAAGATCTATCTGTAAGCGGCGTTCTTGTTCGGCGTTCTTCGGCAGGAGTAGCGAGCCGTTGGCGTCGGCTTCTTACTTAGCGGCGAAGAGAATCGCGGATTTCTAGGAAGGCTTCTTCTCGGTGAATAATTCTACTCTATTTTTCTATTAAAATACATCTTAATTACTATTTACGCGGACAGTTCGGCGGATCGTTCGGCAGATCGTTCGGCCGATCGTAAATGACTATCTGTCTCTGATCCTGTCGATGATCAACACTCTGTCTGGGATTTGCGTCTCGTAATTCCGTCTGTCCGTGCCGAATTTTCATGTTCGTGCTAATGTGAACATTTTTGGCGCATAATTTTTCAGGATTTTCGTGAAAATCGTTTAATTTGGAATTATTGGTTTATACGAGCGATTTTTATGCTATTTTATTTGATTAAATAGTGGTTTTGACGGTGATCGTATAAAGTGGTAGGTTTTAGTAATTTTTTAAAGGTCGCATGTGTTTTAGGTCAATTTTTCAGTAAAAGTCGATATATTGATCGTTAATTTATATAGCGCTTTATGATAATGAATCGGTCATCAGTCTGACTTTGCTCGACTGAGTCAACTCCACTCATGCCCCTCTGCTCTGAACTCATAAACATATGCAACCCTGAGATGAGCAGTTTTCATGGCCCCATTTTGTAATCCAGTATGCCTCTGTACCTCCACATATGTTTTGCAATCACCCTGTATCCTGCAAGTGTGTATCAATTTTAGCTGCATATGTACTTGCCAGTGAAAGAACAATTTAATTGTATTGACCTTGGTAACACAACATATCTTTCAATTTGCAGCTGGATATCAAAATGACAGATAACAGGCGACATTCGGGGAAGTATGTATAGGCTACGACATGCTTACTGTTGGAGTTGATTGTTTAAGACTCTTTATTTAATCAATCAATCAATCAATCATAATGCTTAGGGCTGAGGTGTCAAATATACGGCCCGCGGTCCAGATACGGCCAGCAACAAGTTTTTCATCTGGCCCGCATGTGTGTTTCTGAATACCAGAAAGAACTTTATGTTTTACCAGAAGTTATTTTATTTAAGACATATTCAGAAAGTACATAGGCCCTATATGAAGATTGGAAATTACATGTATGAAATTCAAATTTTTTACATAGGCCTATGATAGAAATGAAATAAAATTGTTGTTGTTTTGTGCAATAGGCCTACTGTAGTTCATGTTAAAATTATGTACAAATCTGGCCCACGACAACCACAAAGACTTTTATTTGGCCCGCTAAATGAAATGAGTTTGACACACCTGGCCTAGGGCATCAGCTGATGGTGTGCCAAATCCAATCCGAATAGAACCAGATCGAGCTGCTAACTGCCAGCAGAGCCACTGTGACCAGTTTAACCCCTTAACTGGGGATCCCGGATATATCCGTCCATTTTACATTGAGTTACAGTTAAATACACAGTTAAGGGGTTAAGTGCAAAATACTCAGTTACATGGTACCTATAGTTTGGTGAGAAGACAATCGGATATACATTGTGGTGCCATCTTTTCAAAGAAACTGGATCACAAGTCTCTGTTATTGTGTTATTTTATTATTTTGAAATAAAGTTTGTGGCGCTGATGTGCAGAGAATCCATTGGTATTGTGAGGTTAATTAAGGGTGTGGAGGATATTTTACATGCACAAAAGATAAGACCTTCTAAGTCTTCTAGTTCTAAAACGTGTTTTGTTAATCGGGCTTTTCATTAGCACTGAGTATTTTGAATGAATTCTTTGTTATTTGTCTTTATTCTTAGTGCATCTGAGGCAAAGAATAACAACAATGGTCAGTTTGTTTGCATGTATAATGCTGTTATTATTTCTGCCATTATTAATGCAAACCTTAGACAGCTTTTGAATTTTAGCAATAGCTAGTTTATTGTTTTTGTATCTATCATGAATAGAGCTTTCAATGTATTCAAGTAGCTTTTTTGTGAACCTCATTAGTTCATCTGGTCTTGTAATGTAATGTAATGTAATGTAGCAAGGCATTTATGTAGCACCTTGTCAGAAAACAGGTAAATTTCCAAGTGTATCGGAAACAGTGTCGTGGAGTTTTTGGCTGCAAACCTACATATGCTGGCATCAAGTGTATATGCAGGCTTGCAACCATATCGAATCCAAAATGAGGTTTTGCTGGAATGGTGTTGTCTTTGACCCAGTAATTATGTTAAGACTCAAACAAATTTCTTCAGAGACTTGACTAATACAAGGTTGTTAGTTGTTGATGACAATGCTTGATTAAACATAATAAATAATGCTAGGGTTTAGAGTGGTTCAGTAGGACCTGCCCTGTGTGAGAACCACTAATATGTTCTATCCATCCATTCATTCACATTATGGTCTCTGCTGTGTAATATCATTCTTTGCCCTCATGTCCTCTAGTAGGGTTTGTTCCTGTATTCTCCTTCTTTGTCTTCTTGTCTTTGAGTCTTCAAATAACAACAACACTTTGCAGTACACTTGACATCATTGCCTCATTCAGTTGGACATGAACAAGAATTTGTAACTCTTCTATTTATATAATTGAATTGTCTTTATATGCCTATCAGTTGGTATAGGTTGCTGCTATTTTAAAGTATATGGGTATCCAGTGTTTACCAACAAGGTCCAGTTGCTCCGCCCACTGGTGGGCAGAAACCATAGAAACCATTGTTGTCTATTAATAGACGCCAATGGCAGAAGCAGATTTCTTGCTGGTGGGCATAGATCAGTGACCATAGAGATTGTTCTGGATACTCCTATACCCAATTTGTTGCCACCTTGAAGCCTTGATTTGGAATTTTCATGATTTTCATGCAGATGGTACTAATCAGATGATTGAGGAGCTTGGGAATGTTCAAAGTCAACTTGGCCAAGCAACTGACCCCATGACTTATGTTCACAGGTAGGTGTTTTTGTTCCCGTTCTTGAAAGGCAGAAAATTTTGACTTGTTACCCCCATTGTAAAACACTTTGCTCAATTATAAAGTCTTGACAATTGACGATGTGATTTGAACATCCAGAATATGACAGCGACAAGTAAAATTTTTCATCCCATAGCATGTTTTTTAGGTACTTATTCGAACTGAATTAATGAGTGCTAGTAAGCTGACTGTAAATTTAAGAGTTCTTATGAAAAATTGGGAGAAGTTCTTTCCAGAAAATTTGAAATGGAAATGAATGACAGGAGTTGAAGAACAGAACGTAAAAAAATCAAACAAAAATGTTTCTGATTATCTATGTCTGATTTAACGTACCGGTAGTTTCAACTTTAGACCCAAATTCCATGTCATTATTTGGTCAGTAATGTAACACTGAACCACGGGGACCATGGCTCAATCTTAGGTGCCTCTGTCTCTGTGTAGAGTAGGATCCATTCTTCACAGATAAGACATTACTTATCTAGAACATCTTTTAGGCCTTCAGACTTTTCTGCCTCACAATATTTTGCACAGCTACATCAGCTACATGTTGATAATTTTATAACTAAAAACTCAGACTGAGTGAAGTGAAGTGAAGCCTTTTAGACTGGGGGGGGGGCTCTGAGTCATGTGGACCATATTGCTAAATATTGCTCTGCTATATTTGGTATGTTCTGTAACTTGTTTTAATCGCTATTTGTTGTTTAAATTCTATAATTATAAGATGATTTCATAAATGTTTCTGGAACAGATACAGTTTCTGGAAGATCAAATATTTATTTCTCTGTGGTGTTGTAGTTTTTCATTCAATAGCCTAGCTTCTAGCTGTGCTAAGCTGGGAAATGTTGTTTGATTTTTTTCCTTAGCCTACCAGCTCCTGTCAAGCGTCGTCTGAAAGCACTGAAGAAGCTGCAGTCTGATATGTCAGATGTTGAGGCCAAGTTCTTCGAAGAGCTGCACCAGCTTGAGTGCAAATATGAGGATCTTTACAACCCTTTTTTCATGAGGGTATGACATCAAGATGTTATATTGTATAAGTGATATATCGTATAAGTGCAGAATGTAAAGTGCTCTTGACTTTGACATTCAGCTATGATTATTGCGCTATATAAATTGACGTTTTAACATAACATAACATAACAAGCTTACTGCCTAGCTCAGAGGTTCTCAAATGTTTTAGGATTTCTTGTGTGGCGGTCCCTTAGAAATATTTGTGAAGAATCACGGACCTTATAGAATTTCAATTTTAAATTAACTGCAATTAACACATAGGCTTATTGTTTTCACAATAAATTATTTAATCAGAAAATATTGCAAAGCTTAGTGGTCAAATTTAAATTCAAATGGGACCAGCACTCTTAGTGTGTTTTGTGTTCTGAGGTGTCGATGAGATATCTTGAGAAAGTAATCCCTTTACAGTCCCTCTGAAACTGCTTGGCGGTCCCCTCTATGGGACCGCGGACCCCAGTTTGAGAACCACTGGTCTGGCGCAAGCTACCGATTTTTCCCGACATTGTTTGGATGTAATATACTGTAATTTAAAGGGAAATATTTTGAAGCTTCACATTGGCTGATTGTTTCATAATGCCTTTCATTGTAACCCCCTTAACCGTGTATTTAACTGTAACTCATTGTAAAATGGACGGATATATCCGGGATCCCCAGTTAAGGGGTTAAAACAACACATTGGCTGATTGTTTCATAATGCCTTTCATCTTTAACCCCTTAACCGTGTATTTAACTGTAACTCAATGTAAAATGGATGGATATATCTGGGATCCCCAGTTAAGGGGTTAAAACAACCGAACTAATGCACAGGCTTGTATATGTTGGCAGAGGTACAGGATTGTGTCTGCAGAGGTTGAGCCTGACGATAATGAATGTCAGTGGCCGAGTGAAGATGAAGAAGACTATCTTGAGGTAAATTTTGATCTGATTCAGTTTCTAATACCTCTTGGTACCTCTTGGTGGGAATTATGTTTCCCTTTTGGTATCCTTAATTTATAATCATCTTTATTCGTGACAAGCACAGCATTAAAAAAGTAGTACACAACCAGTAGTACACAACCAAGGAAAACACAAATCAACTGAACAAAACTAAATAATAAAAAAATAAAAAAATAAACAATAATAAACAAATAAACTAAGCACAAACTTTATTGTTTCCATCATTTGTATTACCCTATTTGTATTAGCTAAATTGGCTGTTATTCTTTTAAATATAATTTCATGTTCTGTTATAATAAATGTTATGTATGATATTGGAAATATTGGGAAATAAATAAACTAAAACTAATTTAGTTTCTAGAATTGGTTTTTACTATTGTCAGTTACTGGAGCCTACTTCTATCAGTCGTTTTGTGAATTTTTTATTTTTGATTTCTTGAAAGGATGAGTTTAAGAAGAAATCTTCCATTCAGTCCACCAACAATTCTGCTATTGTGAGAAGTGATGAAGGTAACCTTAGAAAAGATTGTTCTTGAGAATTTAAAATTCGCCGCCATGCTCTATGCATCGGTTTGGGGATGCAGTGGAATAGTGGTGGGGGTTCTTGTAGTGAAGTTGGAGAGTTGCATGTTCGAATCTGACACTAGGCGCTGCTTAGTGATCTTGGGCAAGTTGTTCATCCCCAGTTGTCTGTGAGAAAAGCCACGGGAGATAACTGCACTCATCATCTGGGTTACATAAAAGTCACTTGGGGCAGAGAACTCATCTCCATCATTGTTATCATTATCAAGGCATAGAATAAAAAGCACCCAAAGTTTATCCCAACATTTTCTCTGATTGTCTTTTTCTTCCATTAATGAGCTTGGAAGCAACATTTCAGGTCAGGTCTTCTCTTCGTTCTCCGGCTGTTTCCAGCTATCAACTTCTCCATGACATCTCTCCAAAGTTCTCTGTTCTTTGCTATTTCTTCCAAGGACATTTGGTGTCTTCCGTCAGTCTTTCTACATCAAACAAGGAAATACATCCCAAATGCAGTTAATGTATCAAAGCATTTATATAGCACTTCTTCTGGACTAGGCACTAGAAACTCCCCACCACCACTGTGATTACTTTAAAGGGAAATATAAAGTGTTCCAGCAAGAATGTCACATGTATGCTTTTTGTTATGATTGCATTTATCCAGTTATTGTGTCATTGTATGTGCTGTATTTTAGTGTGCAGTAGTGAAGGAATTCCTGATTTTTGGCTAAGAATTTTCAAGAATGTTGAAATTCTGGATGATCTGCTTGAGGTTGGTTGCTGTCTGAAGAAGTGTTTTAATCAAAAAAAATTACAAATATTTTGTTTGGCAAATCAACTGCTTAGTTAACTAATTAATTATATGAGATATGTATTTCACAGAACAGGAGAAATCTTACTAATCCACTTAAAATCCTATTAATATTTGTATTACTTTTAAAATCATAAATCATTCTCTTTGTCCCTTGATAATGGCAGAGATATGCAGGGTTGGTACCAGGCACCCATAAAATCTACCAATGTGGAGGGCTCGGTGGTCATAGGGGACCTAACCAAAGGATCATTTTTTCTGTATTCTCCTCCCACTTCCTACGTCCTTGAGGCCCCCAAATATTTATTCTTTGGGGGGGGGGCACCACAGATTAGTTTGTGGCCTTGACGGTACAGTTCCAGTTGTTGATTCTTTGTCCTAGGAGCACGACGAGCCAATACTTAGACACCTCAAGGACATCAGGGTCAAGCTCCTCAGCAAAGGGGCTCCGGTGAATAAAATCGTTTACTTCCAGCTTTGTAGACATATGCGACTCTTCAACGTAGGCTGGTGGGGGGCAGGTGGCCAATCATAGTCGTCGAGGCTGTTTGCACGAATATTTCGTCTTCTTGGGTCAGGGAGGAGGTGGGAAGTGCAGTGGCACGGACCTGGCCCGCGTTGGCGCCTGCAGAAATTTTTCCAGGAGGGGCAAAACACAATAGTCGTGGTTATGCCATGTGTTACTCCAGGAGGGGCAAAACACATTTTAACACAATGGTCACACTTAATATTTTAGCAAGGTTTTCAAATTTCACTGTGAAATATTGGTATTTGCTTATCATAAAACCATTTGAATCTAGTTCTCAGAATGTGACATCAGCCAGGTTTGATTGTGGCTCTTTTGTCATTCCTTCGAGTATTTATTATGTTTTGCTTTTCTTTTAGGGGTTCATTTTGGAATTTGTATTTGAGCCAAATGAATACTTTTCCAACGCTATTCTCACCAAAGAGTACACAATGAATCTTGGACCGGACCCGGACGATATCTTGTCCTACGAGGGGCCAGAAATTGTAAAGTGCAAGGGGTTGGTTGGATTTGTTGGTTGTATTTTTTAAAACCATTTTTTAACTCAAAGACAGGGTTATTTCTAAGATCATCAATTTGGGGGGTGTCGGTAAATTCTGGGCTGCCCTGCCAAAAAGTGTGACAAGCAAAAAATGTCATCCCATAGCTGAAATTGGAAGGTGTTGGGGGGGCTGTCGGTCTCAAATTGTTGTGGAGGGGATGTGGAGGGGTGTTAGGGGAGTGTAAAAATATCCCTGTTCACAGAATAGGCTATTTTAGCGTTATTTTCTGATCAACGTTTGAAAAGAAGGATGCGTTGAATTTGAATTGTTTGACAATTTGTTTTCGGCCTTACATATTTTATGTTTATTCAAGATGTTCGATCGACTGGAAAGACGGAAAGAATGTGACGGTGAAGAGGGTTCAGAAGACCCAGCGTCGTAAAGGTCACGACACCAAGCGAACGGTCATCAAGACCGTTCGGGCGCAGTCATTCTTCAACTTTTTCACCCCTCCTCACGGTCAGTTTTGGAATATTCTATTTCCCACCCAATAGCTTGGAATATTCTATTTCCCACCCAATAGCTTGGAATATTCTATTTCCCACCCAATAGCTTGGAATATTCTATTTCCCACCCAATAGCATGGAGCATCGTATAATATTTGCCTGTTTCCAGTACAGTGTGCATTGCTGGGTATTGGTCACTGGGTTATGTTTGGCGAATAGAAACGTATGTTCTAGGCACAGTTTGTGTATAATACCGATGATATTATTATAGTTTTATCAGGGGCGTAGCCAGGAATTTTTTGATTTGGAGGGTATAATGTGATTGGGGGGGGGGTATAAATCTTAAAAACACAATAAAATTGTTAAGGTAGTCTGATTTTGGGACTATATGTACCGATATACCCCCGTCGCTATGCCCCTGAGTTTTATGAAGTTTCTTATATTGAATAATACTCAATTAAACCTTATTAGATAGACATCTACCTACAGAAATAAATAATACTAACTCATTTTTCTAGCTCCACTTCTAATATTCAGAGGTATCAATCGACAGTACTCCAAATCTAGACACTTGTTGTGGATGGCATTTTTCCAACCTTGACCTTATACTGCATCTCCGTTCCAGCAGTTGCGTTCTGTTGTCCGTCCCCCTCCGCCTAAAACTGCGAAACTCGGGGAGAGATCTTTTACGCTGGGGAACCCCATCCTATGGAATGCATTGCCAGATGAAGTGACTAAAGAGACCTCTTGTTTGCAAACTGTTTTTACTAACAAACAGACTAAAAATCCATCTGTTTAGGAGTCATACCCCTGTAGAGCGCCCTTTTTTGGTTTTAAGCGCCCTTGTTTTTGGTTCTATTATGTTCTTCCATATAAATAGTCAGTATACAATACAATCTCCTACAAGTGCCCCTGTAAAGTGCTCTTGACTTTGGCCTTTGCCATGCTTATTGCACTATTATAAATATTATTGTCATAATAATAATAATAATCATATTGCATGTCATTTTGTTTTGCACTTTTGGTGCATTTATTTCACTTATTTTGTTTTGTCTATTTTAGTCCGAGAAGGAGAAGTGATCGTGAGTATCCATCTTAAATTTTGATTTTATGCGGTAACACTGAAACCTATCAGATAAATTTAAATCAAGCTGTTCGTCTCATGCAACACCTGATGATATTTTACTGCATTTCTGATATTATATCATTCTTTGGCCTAATAAAATGATGATAATTATGCACTTCTATAGCACCAGTTCTAATACCTAAGTGTATCGATCGATGGTTCTTCAAATCCATCCGCAAAAGACCAGGTTCATTCCAGAGATCCATCAGAGGAAAAGAGTAAGACCGACTATGGAGGTAAAGCTAATTGAAAGAGATGTGTTTTAAGTCTGGATCTGAAAAAAAACTCAATGAATTGGAAGATCTGACAGCCAGTGAGGAAGAGTTCCAGATTTTTGGCCCAGATATAGAAAAAGCTCTCTTAACAAAGGCATAATAAAAGGCAGGACTTGCTCCCATAGGCGTAAACTTCTATCGGGCACCTAAGCTCGAGCCCCCATGTTTTTAGACAAGGCTCTGGAGATTGCACCCCTGCAGTTGGACTCCTTTTTGTCTTGTTCTCTGTGTTAATATTGATTTCCAACAGTACACTCTGTGGCTTATCTTTCTGTTATTAATTTTTATTGTTTGAATATTATAATCTACGGTTGTATTTTGATTTTGAATTTGCACGAACAGAGTGACCTCGACCAGCAAACCAATCGAGTCTTTATTTTCTTATTATTATTATTATTATTATTATTATTATTATTATTATTATTATTATTATTATTATTATTATTATTAAGACAATGAAGACTAAAGTCAAAAGCGCTTAACAATGAACATTATAAGATATATTAAACATATGCATTTCTTATTTATTTATTTATTCATTTATTTATTTATGCATTTCTTATTTAGGATGATGAGACAGAAGACATTCTATCTGCGGACTACGAGATCGGACATTTCTTACGGGATCGCGTCGTTCCCAAGGCGGTCTTGTACTTCACTGGCGAAGCTTTGGAGAGCGACGAAAGCGAAGATGTAAGTTAAAATAGCTAAAATAAAAGTAAATATAAATGAAATAAGATAGAAAATTAAAACAGTTAAAATATTTCCTTCGTGGGAATGTTCATACAAGACTCTGTGATGTATGTATTTCAATCAGTCAAAGGCTTCTATGGCGCCACGATGGCACACCGAATTTAATCCAAACCGTAGGCATACATGTACCTGGCTTATCTACCATAGACTGTCGCTTGGTTGATTGTCCAGTCGGATATCCTGGATTTGACCTGGATCTTGAATGATTTTGATTTGGTACGCCATCGGCTGGTGCTTCTGTGCATTACGTTGTGGCGCTATAGAAGTTTAAGCATGTGTTTTGGCATATGTTCGCTTACAAATAGCTGCAGTCTCAAAATTGTCTTGCATGGAATTGAGATTGAGAATCTTTTGAAGCAAGTAATAGGCAATTCACATGAATTATAAAATATGTGACGTCTGGATTTTTTGTTGTAGTATGATGAAGAGGGAGAGGAGGAGGTAATTGTAGATCACACGGTAATTAAGTTGCTTCATCTAACCACTAACATAGTTTTTTTTTGTTATTCTGTTTACAAATGCTAACCACTAACTGTTATTAAACAGGATCATGATGTGCAACTTAGATACATCTGATTTTGCAAGCCTTTTGGAATTCATGCTTTTAAAGATTTATTTTAATAATAATGATAGTAGTAGTACCGGTAGTGGTGGTAGTAGTAGTAGTAGTAGTAGTAGTAGTAGTAGTAGTAGTAGTAGTAGTAGTAGTAGTAGTAGTAGTAGTAGTAGTAGCAGTAGCAGTAGCAGTAGTTGTAGTAGTAGTAGTAGTAGTAGTAGTAGTAGTAGTAGTAGTAGTAGTAGTAGTAGTAGTAGTAGTAGCAGCAGCAGTAGTAGGAAGTATCAATCAATCAAGAAACTTCTATGGCGCCACTGTCATAATGCCCAGGGCATCAGCCGATGGCGCACCAAATATACAAAAGTATACATGGGATTTGTTTTGAAATTTGTGTTAGATTGATGACTGAAGGTAGTCAGAGGTAACAGCTTATGATAATTTTCTTGCTTTCTTGTTTGGTTGATTTTAGTTTGGTACTAGAATAAGTGTTAAATATTAATATTAGTGCAGTTGCTTGGTATCTTTGATTAATTATTAGAAGTGGTACTTTGAAAGTACACGATTGTCACTATTTTAAAATATAGTAAAATATTCTTTAAAAGAGTTGACATTGTATTCCTAGCAAAAGATCTAACCCCATAATGTCAAGCAAAATGTAATTACATATGACTCGTATTTGATTTCATTGATCATATACACTTAGCTGAATAATGCTGCTTTCAGTATTGCCTTTCAATCAATCAAGCAAGCAATCAATCGTAAATTTCTCTAGCACCACTATAGCAGTGTATCTGTATAGGACTATGGTAACTTCAGAGTTATACTTATATCTGTGGTAGTTCTTGGTTGAAAATACAGGGATCAGTGCATAATTCCTGGTTCCAGCCAATGATGGCATGCAATCGGAAATAGATGCAATTTTTGTCGAAACCTGGCGGTCGAAAAGCATTCTGTCTGGCTGACTTGTGCCTACAGACAGTTTTATGCAGGTTTCTTAGGGGAATCTCCCCTCACCTCCCCAAACCACAAAAATTCCAGAACTGATGCAGATTTTTGCATTGAACTGTGTCTCTTCTCCTCCAGCCAAGTCACCCCCACACACACACACACCAAGGTCTTGGAGTCTGGATATAAAACACTGCCTGCAAAGAGTTCCAGAGCCCATGTCCAACCACAAAAAGAAACCTTTTATAGTTGCTGTGTGTGTCCATACAAATGTTCTGGTGTACTAAAGTAAGTGACAGTGTTGTTTTGATGTCTTTGTAGGAGGACAGTGAAGGGGCCAATACAGATGCAAGCGAGCAGGAACCTTCCCAGTGATCTAGTACTCGTATAGCAGCGTTCTGTGTCTCTTTTAGACATGCGCCTCTGTTCTGAATGACTGGTTTTGCGACAGCTGCTGACGCTCAGTGCATTTGGAAGTCTAGTAGTGTTAATCGGAATTTTAGCAACTTGCCGTTTCTTGGTTTATGATTTGCGTTAATTAATCTGTGTGTGTGTGTGTGTGTGTGTTTTATGCTGTCATGTTACTGCGAGCTGTTAGACTAAATGTTTTTGAAATTCTTTTCTTTGCGCAGAGTTTGTTTGTTATTGCTGGAATTTGTAAAATAAAGCGATGAAAATAATAATTATAATATTCGTGCTTGGTTCTGTTAGGACTGTTTTTGCATCGGTGTTTTTCTTGCCTTTAATAATAATAATAATAATAATAATAATATTATTTTTTGCTGTTTGGTTGTTCTTTAACTGTGAAAAAACAGCAGTTTCATATGTCTTTGAAATTGTGAAGTATTTGTTTGTTTTGGAGGTCTCAAAACTTAGGGTTTGTGGTTGGAATATGGTTTGGCATTTAAAAATGGCACTGACATG
The DNA here is from genome assembly GCA_018105865.1 of Metaphire vulgaris. Lineage (NCBI taxonomy): Eukaryota > Metazoa > Annelida > Clitellata > Crassiclitellata > Megascolecidae > Metaphire > Metaphire vulgaris. The sequence continues at coordinate 10,004,502 of CM030861.1, forward strand.
TCAGTTTGTGTATGTGCCTATTAACCCCTTAACTGGGTATTTAACTGTAACTCAATTTAAAATGGACGGATATATCCGCCCCATTAAGGGGTGGCCTTTGTTCTCATTGATATTTTGCATTATTGATTCATTTTAGCATGATTCATTGCAATGTTATTGTATTTTTTCATTGTATATTATTCAGCCAAAGGGTATTATCTGCAAAAGCCTATGTAAAAATTTGGTTAGAGGCTTGTGTTTTGGTTTTATTATCACCCTCTCAATTTATGATCGAATGTTGTGATTGATAAGGCTTGATTTTTTGTTGATTGATTTGCGTGTGAAAATTTTATTCACGAAACATTCTATTTTTGTGATATGTTCTCTAGGGAATAGTTTGCTTTCTGTCCATTTAAAGTGACCTTATTTATGAGATATTCGATTAGCAAGGCGGATGATTTTCTCTTTGAGTTATTTCGTTCTTACTAATATCTGAAGAAATGTTAGACACATTTTTCGAAAGTGACGACGTTGCTTTAACAGCATTCATCTGTCGCTTAATTGACGCAAAAATTGATTGAATTTAATGGAATGTGTTCTAGATATAAACTATCTTATTGTCAGTGAGTTCAGGATAAGCCATTTTTGTAAAACTGTCTGATAGTTCTATTCAATGACAGTGGGCAGTGGCAGTATGCATTGTCTTGCCGTTAGGTTGAAGAGCACTAAACCTGTGTATGACCCACATGTACTGGTTCTCTGGCCCTGTTTTCTATAGCGATTGATTACTGAGATATTTTGCATTCAGAGGGTTTAGACCTTGTATGGGAAATTGAAATGTGTTCAGTTAATGAAACTTTGTAATGTTTTCTGCTTTTTATGTGCAATTTCCAATCAGTTGATTGTTGTTTGAGTTAACCTATGTACAGGGTGGCACAAAAAAACCAGACTATATTAATGCAAACCTAAATGTGACTTGTCCGGTTTTTTTGCGTCACCCTGTACGCACAGGTTTTCCTGCTGTAATCCATAAATTTGCTTCACTGGGTTATTTTATGTCTTCTAGTCTTTTTTGTCAGTTTTAAAGACTTTTTTTGATTCTTATACGTAGAGTTTTTCTTGTGTGCCAATTTTTCGCATCATTCCCGTTAACTGACATTTTAAAACCAATTGCTATGTTTGTTTTGTATTTTAATGCGATGGTTGTTTCGGTGCTATTTATTTCCATTTCTTTCGTGCTTTTTGTTGCATACGTTACAATGTTGTAATATTGGTTTTGAACAGTGAAATAATTGGATATTCTATATTTTGGTTGTCTTTCTGCCATGCTCTGGTGATGAAAATAGGAAATATATAACAATAATAATTTTGCTGATATGTTGTTCGTGGCATTACCACCAATTTCAATCTTAAGGCATTTGGTGCTGTGTGATGTTCTTGCTGTTATAGTTATGTCTAGAATACAGTTTTTGTTTCCATTAGATCTACAGGGTGGCACAAAAACCAGGACTATGTTAAATGCAAACCTAAATGTGACTAGTCCGGTTTTTTTTGCGCCACCCTATATTTAATAGTAAATTTTTAGATGACTAATTTTCAAACATTTTAAAACGTTATAATTTGGGCACTTCGTGTTATTTTTGCATGCGCTACCTACAGCATTTCGAATACAAAATCTGAGATCTAAAGGGAGGTTATTTTTGTTACTACTAAACTACTACTACTACTACTAGTTGTAGTAATATCTATAGTAGTAACAGGGTTTTAAGAGATTGTATGAAACTTTTTTGCTGTTGAAGCTGCTTCTGATATGATAAACTTATGTTGTTGCTGATAAAACTTGTATTCAACTTAATGTATTTGTTTGTTTTTGTGCATGTGTTTGCTGCTTTCATAGTATTAAGACTGTTTAATGACATATATAAATGCAATTGGCAGTTTTTTTCATTGTTTTGCTTGCTCTGTTCAATTATATAAAATGATCGTTTGAATTGAATTTGTTTCTATTATTTCCAACTTTTAGTAAGCTAAAACTTCTTCAATGAAGCCAGTAACAAAATTTAATTTAGTACAGGCTGTCGAGCGCAAGATAAGTGTAGAGATCTCGTTTACTGTACTGTTGCCGCTGCTAAAAAATGTATTGCTACCAATACTATTACAGCTACAGCGCATGATAAGTGTACTACTACTACTACTACTACTACTACATCAGGAAATGCGCAATATCTTTTAAAGGACCCGACTGCCAGGGGAAAGACTTCCCGAGTAATATAATCCGGAAAACGTGCTTCAGAGGTAGGTACTTTTGTAAATACAGTATTACCCGATATTTGTTCCAATTCACTGGTACACAGATAGATAGCATAATTGTCATTATTGTGCAGCTACAGGTGCTTAACCTGCTGTAGGGTCTTACATCTCATCTACCACACTCAAATCCTTATTATGCGTTCCCCATCAATTAACCTACTGTACAACATGCCTGTTCTACTTGCTGTGTGTCTAGATTAAATGATAACCCCTGATCCAACTGCATAAATACCTTAGAGTCCATTTTGACTGTTCTATAAGTTGTGAAGCTTGCATCTCTCAACTTTCACAAACCTGGTATGCTTACATTTGTGATCGATGATCTTATCTTGAAATTCAAACTGCCTCTACAATCATCACTTCAGTAGTTTACTCTAAATTGGACTGCTGCAATCCCTTGTACGACAATCTTCCCAAAGCCTCCATCATCAGGTTTGTATTCAAATGCACTGGCTCGCGCAAATGACCAAATCTACTAAATTCATCCATATTTCGCTAATACTAAAATCACTATACTATGCTGTAACTGATTAAAAAACACACATGATGATGATAACTTAACCATTTGTTTTATTCATCATGTATGGAAAATACATACATTGGTTCAGTGTCAGTACTGGCAAAGTAAAATTTAACAATTAAAAAATAAGCCAATTCGATACAATTTCTGCCGCGTAAGCCATCAGAACAAATCCTACAAGAAGAATACAAGTTCCTTGAAAACACAAGTTTTCTTCCCAGCTTACTTACTTTTATATTTTTTCTGTACATAACATAAATGTGATGGCACAACAGCAGCATGAATACAGCGCCTGTTGCACAACAGGAAAGCAAAACTAACTGTGAAAAAATTCTTAAAGTAGTGAGGTACATTTATGTATACAACAAAACACCATGGGCTGCACAGAATACACAAATGAGAAAGACGCATATATTGATATACACTTAACTGCATCAAAACAGCTCCAACAAATGTGCTGCAGATGAGTTTTCATACTGGCTCGCCACAACTCAAAAGTGTCCAATTTAATACAGTAATCAGTAAAAGTGTTGAAATTTTTCGCATTACATATAAACCAAGGACGGGAAGTTAGCAGCGTGGTAACAACACCGGACAATAGAGCAGAAGGTCGTGGGTTCAATTCCCACGGGAGCCCTAAGGTCAACTCAGCCTTACTCGTTAGAGGGCAGTGGCAAAAGGAGGAGCAGTGTTAAGCTGTGAGGTAAAACGTAGGTCGGGGAAAGTAATGGCAACCTACCCCAGACTTATACCACCTACGTCGCTGATTGCTTAGACCAGAGATATATGTGCCAGACACCAACGCTGGAACTCGAGTACGGGAACGACCTTTACCTTTTACCTGCATTAAATTATACTAAGTAAATCTAGCAATCCGTAATAAATAGTTCTTTTCATCTTTTTGACAAGTACACGATCAAACCACAGAAAGGCAGACAAGTTAACACTTAGCTGAACACATCAGTTTAAACAACCGTTAGTCACAATGATTTTGGTCCCTCTCTCTGTCGGTCATACAATTGATGATCATAATGCATGACAACCCATTAGGTGTTCTGAGTCATGGGGCTGTCCATTAATTACGTCAACAAAATAGGGGGGAGGGAGTTTGAAAAAGTTTGACAGCTGTTGACAGGGGAGGGGGGTCAAGAGAAGTTGACGTCAACAACTTCATTTTTAAAAATGATAAAAAATAGGAAATTTCATGGAATACTATTTATTACAGCGAAAAAAAAGCCTGACAAGCAAAAAACAAGGTCATCATCACCATATTATAACACTTGACGAACAAAAGAAAGGGAAAATGGTCATCGCCACAAAAATAACCTTCTAAACCTTTTAGGGAGACCCGTCACTGGTCTTAGTTGGCGGGGGAGGGGGTTCAAAGTTGTTGACATAATTATAGGAGGGGTCACTGAAAGTTGACAGTTGTTGACAAGGGGGGAGGGAGGGAGTCAAACATTGCCCAAAAATTGTTGACATAATTAATGGACAGCCCCCATAAAAACCTGACATGATTTCTAATTACAGCCTTTCAATTAATAATACAGAGACAGTTAACAAATGGCTGAAAGCATTTGACATAATTTTCACAATCTTTCAAAGAAAATTCTGCAATTTGGTCTCGAATTAGTCCAACCACTTGCCGTGGTTTGGAAAAATCGACCACTGCAGAGACAAAATTAAACACAATATCCTTAGAAAAACTGTTAGCTTCAATGCTACATTCTTCTATGGCAAAGCAAACACTAAAGCGCGATTTCTCTGACGAAGATACCATTCTAAGACAATCATACATGTTTGATGGCTCGAAACTGAAGAGACATATTTCTGTTTTAAAGATTACACCAAACAAATCAGTCAGAGATCACAGGGTACCGGAATATTATGTGCAATGAACTCAGTCATACACTCACACATGCATGCACACACACACACTGTTATGTGCGGCTATTTTGTATGTTGTGTTAGTTTCTTACCCATTGATTAATTAATCAAGATCTCATGGCATAGAGCTGTGAAAATATGGTCTTCTGGTTCCGACTCTGGACAGTTTTGGAATTTTGTGTTTTATTCTGAATTAAATCTTTAATAATAATCTCCCGTTTCGAGTGTCATAAACAGCCTTTCATTTATAACAACACACACTAAATTAAAAGCCTATGTTTCATCAAAAATATCTGTGCTAAGGTAATGCACATGCACACATACAGCGGCCCAATAAAACACAAAGCAACTACAAATGAAACACATAGCTTGGCTTGATTATCAAACTCACAATATGGCATCACTGGTACAATAGTAACAAGAGTTTAAACATGTTAAGACAACACAGGTAGAATAGCAGCTTCTGCTGCCACAAAAATTTTCTCGTTAAGGACCGTGAGTTCATCCAACTTTTTAAAAAATGTCTATATAACGAAGATTACAACGGAAAAAAATATTCCTAATAAACAAGTAAGTAAAAACTGCTTCCAAGTAAAAGGAGAATATTGCGATCAACTGGTAAGAGATCCACATAACGGCCGATACCTCAAATAAATGATACAATCACATGATATAGTGAAATTTACAAGACATGCACAATTCTGTATTTACAAGTCTATACACAAGCCTCAGTAAGATTGCAACAGAAATACATGATTGCAAATGCAAAAAATACAGCCAGGGATCATCCAATTATTACACAATCTCAATCATTTGTGTGTGCGTGCAGGACATAATCGGCATTCACTTAAGCAATAATGTCAGCAAATGAATGATCCCTCTCAGACAAACCCAGTATAGCTTTACACAATTATTAACAACATATTAACAGATAATCAAAGCAGTTAAAACGTTACATTACATAAATTACAACACAGTAATTGGAACTTCAGTGCTGTCATCTTCTTTAGTCTTACATTACATTAGTCTTACACTACGCGATAACGACTCGTCGAAAAGTAATCGAGGCAAAAATTTACAGTACTAAGTCGATGATAAACAATGCAAATTTATGCACCTTAATGGCCAAAAGGATCTGTTGAAAATATAGGAAATCCTCTTTCATAACAACCTCATAAATATCAAACTACCGCCATTTATCAAGAATTCTTACATGCCGAAACTGATTTAGATTGCCAGCTCTATGGCAGACTAGACGTTTCGATTTTAGCATTAAAAAATCTGTAATAATTTTCAAATTAAACGTCATCTGTAAATCACTTCAACATAAATACGAACAAAGTTTTGATTACTAAAGCATAACAACCAGCGATAGCAGATTTCTGGATGGACGGCGAAAAATATAAGACCTGGCAAAACAAACATTCTCAATCCTGAAACCAATTAGTTTTTCTCATTCGTCTGTAAACAAGTAATCACTGTCACTGCTGCTAATCTGAAAGTGATTACATTTTCCAAGTCCTGTCAAAATTTCTGGTACAATCTACGTATATTGTAAACAACTTCAGTAGCTAAAATATTTTAAAATCGTCTGACGCCGCTTATCTACGTACGGCTAAGATGTACAGCTATCAAAATATTATCTTTCTTCAGTTTGCATTCTCCTTATAGTCTGCATTTTTACAAAAATTCGTATTCACAGTCGCCAATCATATTTACCGGTAATATCCTAGAACATGTAGCAGTTGAAAGCTTTTTACATGCCATGCATGAATTGTGAATTTTCAACATAAAACTGCTGGTAAATTACCAAAAAATACATGGTTTTCTTGCTATTAGAACCAGTTTTACTGAGAGTTTCAGATTATCTACCAGATTTTTTTCACCAAAGTTCAATACTTTTTGCCATTGCTAGACGAGCAATTAAATTTGGACGAGAAGCAGATAAAGAGGCAGTTCAAAATAGATGCATTAAAACTTTCAAGATAATTTCCAGTCACCGAGCAAAATACAAGTCAGAATCCACTGCACAAGTCGTGACTCAAAAAATAGCAGACATTCTCTTATGTAATGTAATGTAATTAGCTATTTATATTGCACCTAATCAATCAATGTTAGCAAGCGCATTTAATACATAATTAATTAATTAATTAATTAATTAATTAATTAATTTACATTGCATTATGACCAAGAGGATATGTGGAGCTACAAATAAATTCAAAAGTTCAGCCAATCATAGCGGTCGAATAACCGGTTGTAGATAGCAGTAGAAAATTATTAGTAATAACATTTGGTCAAAACCTGACATTTGGGTGAGAAGAAAAATGGGGGAGTTTCATACAAAAAAACAGATTTGTTCAAGATAATATTCTAGATTTTGTAATGAAAAACTATCTGAAAGTTGTAAATTTCCATTAAACAAACAGAATTGATTAACTAATCACGTTCAATCTCCATTCCGAAGAGGTATTTTATAAACTAAGACAACATAATAACAACACATCTCCTAACCAGTTTAACCATTGAATATAAACACAAGCAAACAAACCAATATGAAATCAAAAGACCACCTGAAGATAAGTACCGGTATTCTGATAATGTGAATTAATGAATGAATTAATTAATCAATCTGAATTAATTAACAATGATCTGTAATAAGAAAATGGCGACACTCAACAAGTCACTAACCAGTAAATTGCAATATGACATAAAACTAGCAAAAACATTTTAGAATATGTTCTAGACATTTAGACTCGAAGAGCGCAAAAGATAGCATTAAACTTACTGTAGTCTTATCACTATACAAGTCTATATCACGAAGCCACCGATATTTTCCTAGCGAGACCAGCTGGCTAGGAACATTATGATAACAGCTAATTGCACAATTCCGAAGACCGAGATATCCGCTATCAAACTATCGTATGAACTGCAGGAAAAGCGGATCAATAATTAATTACGGCACAGAGTACGGTACTCTGCTAAAAGTCGCATTTATCACGGTCACATTACCGCACATCACAGCGTCACAGCACTGCATATGCTGCTTCTCATTGTCTATCATCTTGATTGGTCAGAGATCACGGAAGACGAGATATATTCTATAAAATAGTAGCTAGCAAGTCATAAAGGACCGACATAATGCGGGGGTCACCAGACTCTTCCAAGCCAGAACTGAAGGTCTGGGGAAAAGGAACTGAGTTTAGCACATGGGCGCCCGCACATTGGGGCAAGAGGGGCACTTGCCCCTCCTGGAAAATAAAAATGCCAAGATTTCCCATTGAAATTTGAAAACCTTGCTAAAATATTAACCGTGACCATTGTGTTAAGATGTGTTTTGCCCCCTCTTGGAAAAATGTATGTGGCATAGCCATGACCATTATGTTTTGCCACCTCCTGGAAAAATTTCTGTGGGCGCCCATGGTTTAGCATTCCACATTAGCCAAGGGTGAAGTACAACGCAGTACATACAGACATGAGAGAACCAACTTATTTATTTACCAAAACAAAGGCTTTAACAAAAAGGTAACGTTAGCAAGGAGATAGCAACAGTGCAGCTAGCTTTAACAGGTAAATTTAGGTGGCAGGCTGGATAGACTGGATAGGTGGTCCAGAGGTTGTAGTTTGGTGACCCCAAACCTAACGTCTAGAGATTGTACCTGGATCATTTTAAGCCGAATTAAAAGGCTAACTTAAGGTCTTCATAAATTAAATTAAATTAAAATCAAATACTGCAAAAAAACAGTACAGGGTGGTGCAAAAAATCGGGCTCTATTAAATGCAAACTTAAACGCGACTAGTCCGGTTTGTTTTTTTGCACCACCCTGTAGAATTAAGTGCCGCAAACTGCTACTGATGACAATTGACCAATTTCACTTGGGGGTGAAAATCATGAGATGATCGGCTGCCTGTCGTTAAGGCATATGGTGTCCCAGTGGGCAGTTGCATTTCACCACACAAACCATGGGAGGAAGTTACAATGCTCTATGCTAGTCTCGTCAAGACAGGCTACATTACTGTTTAAGTTTGAATGAGTTTTGCTGAACATAATCATTTAAGTCCATTTTGGTAATCCATGAGGTATCCACAATTTCATGGCGCAACTGAATAAGATACAGTAAAACTTTGTTATAACGTACTCAGTGAGCCCGTAAAATATTTAGTATGTTATATCTGAGGTAAGTTATATCCAGTACCATCTAGTACGGTAGTACGTCGCACGGGACTGTACGTTGTGGTACGTTACAACTGGGCGCACGTTACAACCGAGTTCTTTATATCGAGGTTCTACTGTACGAGTCTTCCCAATTATGGCTTTACTTCATACCTGTGATCCCAATCAAAAATACCGAGTCATCTAAGTCGTAGGTTATGCCTAACAAGCACCGCACCCAGTGCAAGATGTCCGATGTAGGCGAAGACAGCTGCTGGTCTCGCCGCAGTCGCCTGCGAAACACCCCGATAGGCCCTTTTGAAGTAGGACGGGTGCGGAGGCAGGGCTACGAGCATCCAGGAGTAGAGCGGCCGGGGTTCGAACTCCACCAGCTTGTAGCGCAGCGAGTTCAGTCCGTCGACGCGGTACTGCTGCGGACGAAACTTCCAGGCAATCCCACTGCAATGCAACCAAAGTCGGTCAACAAGTTGTGAAACAATTAACGACCAAAGTCGGTCAACAAGTTACGACCAAAGTTGGTAAAACGCAGGTCTGGGGAAATTGCAACGCAACCATCAAAGTCGGTCAACAATTAATGACCAAAGTCGGTCAGCAAGTTACGACCAAAGTTGGTTAACAAGTTACAATCAAAGCCGCTCAACAAGTTACAACCAAAGTTGGTCAACAAGTTACAATCAAAGCAGTCAACAAGTTACAACCAAAGTCGGTCAACAAGTTACCCAGCCATTATTATATATAATAATAATAATAATAATAATAATAATAATAATAATAATAATAACTCCCGCATCATTATTATATATAATAATAGCCATAGCCAAAGTTGGTTAACAAGTTACAACCAAAGCCGGTCAACAATTTAGAACAAAGTCAGTAAACAACGTTTAGAGCGTTCAAGAAGCAGATGAATATAACACAAAAAGCAACATTCATGGTTAATAAAAAACCAATTTAAATCCTAAACATCCAAATTTAAAATGAAATCAAGATTTCTATTTACTCTGCCTGAAAAAAAACGTATCCCTCACTGCTTAGTAAATGTTTTTGTCCTACTTTCATTCAACTCTATTTAGCTCTTCTCAGAAGTCTTCCAGAGAATCTAATCAAACAATTACTTAATCAGAAACCGAACATAAAAAAGCCCAGGAGGTCCACATCCTTGTCTTTATCCTTGTCTTTATCCTTGTCGTTATCCTTGTCTGTATCCTTGTCTTTATCCTTGTTCTTGGAACTTGTCAGAGTAACTGACTCAGTCCGTGAAAAGTTCTTCAGTCAAATCAAGAATGCATCACAATACTTAGTAAACGTGCCTCGAGGACCGATCAGCAGTGACATATTGATTGATGCATACTTACTCGCTTGTTTCATCAGTTTTTGGTTCCTGTTAGATAAACCAAGTCCTTTGACAAATAAATGCTTCCTGTTGAGGAAGTGCAATAGAGATTTTCACCAAGCATTTGACACGTTTAAGCATTTTTGTCTGGTGTGTACTTTACCCCCAAGAAAACTTTACACCCCTCTGCGTTCGCTTCAAAGTGTACTTGCCAAGTTGCTACATCACAAGCGCAAAATAGGTACTGGAATATTTTCAGAAAATATAACTATGGCAGCTTTAAATTAAAATGATATCATATGATGTCTGAAATCTGATATATTTTGCTACTGGTGTAGCATATTATATTAACTCCCATATAATAATAACTCCCCAGTCATTATAATAATAATAATAATAATAATAATAATAATAATAATAATAATAATAACTCCCCCGTCATTAACTCATTATTATATATAATAATAACTCTCTATATATAATAATAACTCTGGGGAGTCATTATTATATAGGAGTCATTATTATAAGCTATACCGGTTCTAACTGCCTGTCTGTCTCTGTGTGTCTCTCTCTCTCTCTACATATCTGCATCTCTGTCTCTGTCCTCCTCTCTTGACTCCTTAGCAGCACTATAAATCTATACCACTAAAACAACTTGCAAACAGGCTTGGTACAAGCATGCATCCAACCACTTGGTATTTGTTTTAAGTCGAGGTATTGAGTGACGTCAGAGCAATGAATTTCATCAATAAACTAATGCAGTTGAAGACAGTCATTGAACCAACCATCAATCATCATAAACCATCAATCCCAGTCGTTTCAGAGCACAGTTTCAACCAAACACAGTGAACATGTGGAAAACTGAACCAACCATAACTTGTAGACTGTAGACAAAGTAATGTGGAAGATGTACGGGAAGTGAATGGGGGCATTTATGACATCGTATGCTGCAAAGTTTTGTTATTTGTAGATGCAAAGATGAGGAGAAAAATTTGAAGAATACAGAAACAAACCTACGAAAGGACAAGAGGGCAAAGAATGAGATTACACAGCAAGACCATAATGTCAATGAATGGATGGGTGGAACATAGTGGTTCTCACACAGGGCAGATCCTACTGAACCACTCTAAACCTTGCTATTATTTTTACTTACTACTACTACTACTACTACTACTACTACTAACTACTACTACTACTACTACTACTATGGCTACTATTACTATTACTACTACTACTACTACTATTATTATTATTAATACTACTACTACTACTACTATTATTATTGCTATTATTATTAATATTATTATTATTATTATTACTTACTACTACTACTATTACTACTACTACTACTACTACTACTACTACTACTACTACTTGTTACTACTATTATTATTATTATTATTATTATTATTATTATTATTATTATTATTATTATTATTATTATTATTATTATTATTATTATTATTATTATTATTATTATTATTATTATTATTATTACATTCAGAAACAGGTCTTTGTAATATATGCCTTGTCATATCAATCCTGGAGTATTACTATTGCTTCTTTAGGATAAATCAAAGTAAAAATACTGCAAATACACACGACTGCAAAATACGGCACACCGTTTTCTCAGTAAGGCACCAACCCTTCAGGCCTTCACACAGAGCACACTACAGTCAAAGTCAAACCGGTCCAAACTGAAGCTGGGATAAGAGAGAGAGAGAGAGAGAGAAAATCTTATCTTGAGCACAGAAAAATGCACGCAAACGGCTTGTACTGGGCTCGGTACGAGTAAAGTGAAACAGCACTTGATGCGCACTGTCAAGGATAAGCAGTCAAGAAGATAGATGCAAACATTTATCTAATCTAGAAGGCAGGACTCAGGCTAAATAAATACCTAACGAAGCAGGCATGCGGGGGAAAACAACACAGAAAACACAATAGTTGCCCGGTCATAAGAGCAAAGAAGTACAATGCAGTAAAATCTAGATGAAAATCTACTGGAAAAACCACGACTGGGATGGCCCAGCTTAATTGAATTAATCGAATTTTTTTATTTATAACTGGCAGGGATATTTTTACACTCCCCAACACCCCCCCCCCAATTTGAGACCGACACCCCCACCCAACACCCCCAATCTCAGCTATGGGACGACCTTTTTTTTGCTTGTCACACTTTTTTGGCAGAATTTACCGACACCACCCAAATTGATAATCCTAGAAATAATTTCCAATGACCAAATCATCCAATAGTCACATACCCAAATAATCCACGAGCATGTTGCTGTCCTAAATAACGACACAATATAGACAATTTCCGATCAGATATCAAATCCAGAATAATATTGGATCACTAATATCCCTGTACTGCCCACTAACGGGATGAAAATGCTAAGTATGCATGAGTGAGCACGTAGTTTGCATAGTGTAGCTGCAATGTCAGGCACGTAAATCTCTCTGCTAAATCTCACCTCTTAACATTGTAAGGATTTCCAGCGTCTGACTTGTGTTTTATCATCGTATACCTGGCCACGGTCTTCGAGAATCGAGCAATTGTCAGGTTTCTGGCGCGAATCCTGTACAACGAACATAGAAACTACTAGACAAATGGAAGCTTATGCTCCAGTCTTCTGTGATGTTAATAATACAGTAGAACTTTGTTATAACGTACTCGGTTATAGCGCATCTTTTTTATATATACGGTCCCGTGCGATGCGCTACTGTATTGGATGGTATTGGATATAATGTACCTCGGATATAATGTACTCAATTTTACAGACCAACTACAGTGTAAGTATGTTATCACGAAGTTTTACTGTACTATTAAACTGACTGAAGGCCGCACAATTGTAATGCGTAAATAACTGGGACCACAGCTATTTCAACCAATTCATCAGCTCAAATTCAATCATTAATTTAGCAAATATGTTGATGATGATGATGATGATGATGATGATTATGATGATGATGATTATGATGATGATGATAATGATAACGATGATGGGTTCTCTGCAAACTAGATTTGGTACTCCTTATTTTACTATCTCCACCAGAAACAGCCAATTCTTAGAGCAAACAAAAAAGAAATAATTTCTACAATTTTATCTCTGTAAATTATTGCAGATTAACAAGTAACCTTAACTGAGCAAGCCAAATAAATTGTTACATGTCAGGCATGATTAGTCAATTAATTAAATTAATTAATTAATTTTTAAAACGCTTCTGGCAATGCAGACCTGCTGAACATATCGTCGTCCTCTCCACCCCATCCGTAGTACTCGTTTGAGAAGCCGTTCACCATTTCGAACAGCGCCCTTGTGAATGCCGTGACTCCGCCGAATATCCCGGGGTAAGGCACACTGCCACAAATAGAACAGACCGAACGGCATATACCGGTACTATACAGACTGGACAAGCATTCGCTGTTTTATTTCCATGATTTTATTTTGTCAAAATGTCAAACTATGCTCATCCAAATCATAATCCACAAATTCCAGACATCTCAGCTGCACACAAAACCATCCGTGCCCCCCAACACCCGACGAATCTCTCGACCATCTAAACCAGCGGTTCTCAACCTGTGGGTTGCGACCCCCACGGGGGTCGAATGACGATTTGCCAGGGGTCGCCCGAGACCATCAGAAAAAATATGGGGTTGTCTCTTTTCTTGTTATTGTACAAAATTTCCTCAGTGGTAGTTATGACGTATTAGTTGTTTTACTATAATTGTCATTCGAGGATAGACATGGAGACAATTAAATAATAACGATTTCGAACATTTTGATTTTGTAGCATTATTATTTTTAGCAGTTTACATTGTGAACAAAAATAATTTTACCGTTGGGGGGAGGGGTCGCCACATCATGGGAAATTGAATTAAAAGGGTCGCGGCACTATAAAGGTTGAGAACCGCTGATCTAAACTCACTCACATGTAATCCCACTTATCTATGTGAGATCCAACGTGGCGTGGAACTTCGGAGCAGCTGTAGAAGTTGCGGTCGTCCTCGGGCAGCATGTCAACGTCGTGAAATATGTAGCAGTCGAAGTTGGCAACGGACCTGGCTTCCATGAATCCGGTGTTCATAAGCGCCGCTTTGTTGAAAACAGCTGGTCTCGACTGGAAATAACAAAAAACGCCCAGAACACATCTCATTTGTGATGAACAGCGTTAATGATAGGTACAGCAAATAACCTATAACGTTCTAATTGTGAAGAAAAATAACTGATAAGCCATCCATTTACAGTAATTACATTACAGTAATTACAGTAATTTGCTGTGGGAGCACTTATGAGTGATTCTTCAGAAAGGGCGCTATACAAATATTCTGTTACATTACATTTTACACATCTTGAAAAACTCAGTATGATTATGAATGGTATCACGATAACTCGCCTACAGACTTCTGGTCAACCAACAATAGGCTTAACACGATACTTGGGTAAGGTTTAGGGTGGGTTAGATTTATGGTTATGGTTGAACCATTATGAACCATTATGCATGGGGCCATCACAGAGCAACTCAGTTTAACATTAGAATTTGCACTGATGCAAGAACAAGCTGTGAACAAACCAAACCACTGAAGGTTTCCAAGGAAATTATAACATGAAATGATAAAACCCACTATTGGATTGCAGTATCGCATTGCAGTAAATATTTTAACCCCTTAACTGGGTATTTAACTGTAGCTCAATGTAAAATGAACGGATATATCCGGGGTCCCCAGTTAAGGGGTTAAAGAACTGAAAATGGTCAAAGCACATCATCACATTAGCTTCTGCAAATCATTGTCTCATAGATCTGCCTCACTGTTTCCCACTTTGACCAAACTCTGTAATGACCTGGTCTATTGCAGATGGATTTGGAGAACCTGCTGATTGATACCCTAGATCAGGGGTCAGCAATCTACGACCCGCGGGCCACATCCGGCCCGCCAGTGAGTCTAATCCGGCCCTCCGGCTCCCACATCTTTTTTTGGTAAAAAGAGGTCATCACCCTTTTTATTAAGCCTGACAAGCAAAAAAGGTCATCGCCAATCGCGGCTAGATATGTACATTTTTTGAAAACTTTTGAATTTTTTCCAGCATAAATTTTCTTTAAAAACACATAAACTTCAAAACTTTATTGGGGTCTGTCGAAAAATTATATAATTATTTGCATGGCTCTCGAGGGACAAACACTGCCACAGCAATTTCGCCCTCGCTCTCCAAAAGGTTGCCGAACCCTGCCCTAGAGCTTTAGACCTGGTGCTACAAAAGTGAATAGTTATTATTATTTTCTCTCTAAAGGCTCAGAGTAATTGGCCCGTGACAAATTGCAGCTTCAAGTCGAAACTGCATGCAGCGTTCGGTCGATAAAAAACAGACGGATAAAAAAAATCGGATTTCAATTATCGCCATACCTGTTCTATTACGAAAATGGTGTAATGAAGCAGCTGTCTCTGCAGCATTGGATGCAGGATGTTCAGCAGCAGCAGCAGATGCTCCTCTCTGTCACGAAAGGGGATGATGACGGCCACCCGGTGTCGCGGTTGGCATGACGCCGGCGCCCACGTCCCGCCGGGCGTAAGCTCTGTCTGACGCAGCTCCATCTCGCCGATCGGCAGCGGTTGCAACGTGCTTACGTTTAACGGTCCCTCTGAAATGGTCGCAGAAATCGAGGAATTACGAAGGCGCAAAAATACGCATAAAAAACGAACTAAGCAATCCAAATCGTATACCGTACATGCGACGCTAGATAAACTACACTGGTGTGGCCAGGATTGCCGAATGCAAGGGAATGTGGACAATTTCGGGGGAAAATTCCTTCCTAAAGAGCAAAAACAATTTGTCATGTCAATTACTTTGTACTTCCACACACTCTCTCCGATCATACTAGTTACTCGCCAAATTTCTCAACGGTTTTGCGCAGATCCTACAACCCATTCCAGCCCAAATAGGGGGACCGGGCCCCCCATGGTTATGCCAACTGTAAGAATATCATCCGCAAATAAACGTGACTTGGAATGTCTTGGAAAGAAACCGATCATTATCTTTAGCATAACTTTCAAAATAAGATACCACCAGAAATCAGCCTTAGAACATAGATTAACCCCTTAACTGGGGACCCCGGATATATCCGTCCATTTTACATTGAGTTACAGTTAAATACCCAGTTAAGGGGTTAAGACTAAAGAACTTTCTGGAAGCATAATGGCACAACATTAACGATACACAACATCTCATAGGGGCCATCCATATAGTACATACGCATTGAGGGGGTTGGAATTAGGAGATCTTGCCTATGTGCGACGTGCAAACGGGGGGGTTGAAAATATTCCTTTATGCGAATGTACTATATGGACGAGCCTTAGTGGGCTGTAAATTTAATTTGAACCTAGCCTCTGTTAGGTTACCTTGAAATTGCCAATTGTCAGGATTCAATTAGACAACTATTATTACTGTTGTAAATAATGAACAACAAAGTGCAAGAATAAATGCAAGCTCTGCTTATGCGCTTCTGAGAAGCTCAGCAACTAATGATGCAGCCTGCAAATGCATTCAATAACAAAGAATAATTTTTATATATTTATATATATTATATATATATATATATATATATATATATATATATATATATATATATATATATATATAAAATCTCAATATAAGGCAGTGTCTGACAAAGAACTGAGCATACAATGCATCTCATTATCAAACAATACATGTAAGATGCATAAGGGATATACTAATATAGAATAAACACTAATAGGCATAAGACAGTCAAAGTGTGTGTGTGTGTGTGTGTGTGTGTGTGTGCGACTGTGTGAGTGTGTGTGTGACTGTGTGTGTGTGAGTGTGTGCGTGCCTGCGAGCATTGATAAGGTTCTGCACAATGTACAAAATGCTTATTATTAGCATCATTATCATCAACAACACCACCACCATCATCTCATCATCATCATCATCATCATCATCATCATCATCATCATCATCATCATCATCATCATCATCATCATCATCATCATCACCATCACCTGTCACGCCTTAACTCTGGTTTGACTGTTCGCAAATCAGAAATAATTGAAATTACTGAGAAATTTGCTTCATTCGCAGGAATACAAACATATAAGGGTTGTTGCCAAAATTTGTTTGTCACTGTACGGAAAGTTTGGTACACTCGTATACTTGTATGAAATTGCCAACCGTTCATAATGCATTTGCTTGCCTCCCTCCCTCTGTACATGCATCAGACAATTTCAATCCTGTCACTTATATTTCGTCTGATGTCTGCGATCCAATATCAACAGATATTATTAGGCCGCAGTTAATCTGTTATTGGAGGTTGTTTTCATAACAGAAAAGGACATCAGTCATTGTTCATAATGTCATCACATAGGAATTGTCAGGTTTGATATATATATTTAATGGAATCATATATAGAAATTAATATCCATTAAACATGAGCCAGTCTGCATACTGTTGTGATATGTTGTATTTACCTACTTACTTTGTATTAGATTTGGAGTCTTTGGTTTTGGACTCTAGGCTCTTCGGTTGAATGTTTTGGACTGTATGTCGAAATTCTTATAAATCGTTACAAAATCAACAGAAATCTCATTTATTATATAATAGTACGCTCCGAGCCTCTAACAATACCCAAAGCAATACCTGGAAGTATTGGTTTGAAAATACATAGACAAAGACATGAAAGTCCATTTTACTTATGACATTACATACATACATACATACATACATACATACATACATACATACATACATACATACATACATACATACATATACATGTTTGGATATTTTGCTAGACAGCCAAAATTCCACCAGTTCTTTAAAACAGCCCTCACCCAAATCATATATACAGTAGCGCTTCGTTATAACGTACTTAGCGGGTCTGTAAAAATTAGTACGTTATATCCGAGGTATGTTATATCCAATACTATCAAATATGGTAGCGCATCACACGGGACCGTACAGTGCAGTATGTTATATCTGAGTATACGTCATAACAGAGTCTGTTATAATGAAGTTCTACTCATAACTAAGGTTGTTAACGGTTAACCGGTTCTAAGAGCAAGGATCGGTCCTTTTAACCTTGACCGGTTAACCGCAATTTCAATTTGAGAAACATCAAACCACATTGACGTAGGCAACATCAAAGCGCTTTGATGTAACATCAAAGCGCTTTGATGTAGGCACAACACCAGGCTGCCGCTAACGACCGGTTAACTGGTCCTTTAAAACCAGCGGTTTTAACAACCTTAATTTCAACACAAAAATACACTTGCAATTTAAGCGCTGTCAGAGGTGTGAAGAGGCGCATGCTGATAATAATCTTTCAGGTTTACAAATTTTTTTTGCAATTTTGCAACTATTTGGTAAAATTCAACAAGTTCTTTCCCTTTGCAATCTCTGCGATGCACTACAAACTTTCTCGCAGACCTCTCGAAACACAACTCGTAGATATATCGTATAAGTGCAGAATGTAAAGTGCTCTTGACTTTGGCTTTCAGCTGATTATTGCACTATATAAATTGACATTTTAACATAACATAACATAACATAACTCATGCTAGTTAAAGCACGTAAGACCGGATTCGCTTTCACTCACCGAGAGAATCGGGCAAACATGCGCAAAGCGAGGTCCCATTGTTGACATAACTTCCGAGGAAGTTCGACGTTTTAGGCAGTAAATTCCTTTCGCAGTACTCTTCGTAGTCCGTCAAGAAAATCTCGAGGGTGTCGTTGTCGGGGGTGTCGCAGTGGAGACTTCGATGGAATTCTTTTCTTCCGTCGCCTTCGAGTCTTTCTGTACAACTGTCTGTCTCTGGATCATGTTAACGAGAAGTATGACCATCTGGATCAGCAGAATAACACAGATGACCGTCT
This sequence comes from Metaphire vulgaris, assembly GCA_018105865.1. Taxonomy (NCBI): domain Eukaryota; kingdom Metazoa; phylum Annelida; class Clitellata; order Crassiclitellata; family Megascolecidae; genus Metaphire; species Metaphire vulgaris. The sequence goes on from CM030861.1 coordinate 10,023,587, forward strand.
TCATGGTTCGCTGGTTCAAGCCGATCATTTTCAAATGTTACGGTTAACACCGATGACACAGAACGGTGCGATGTTCGCAAGATGGCGACGCAGCTAGGCGCGATGGTGATGATGATGATGACGATGATCACGTGTCTTAACCTGCAAAAACGAAAACAAAAACTCAACCAACAACAACGAAAACAACAGATCAAACAACACAACATTTGTAGATTGAAACTGCAAAATTCTCAAATAATCCCAGAAACAAACTACCGCGTGCTACCTCTGAGTAAAAGAAAATACTGGTCAGGAATTTTTGGCACATACAGCTAATACACATGAATGGCCACTCAAGTGCATTCAAGGTAGCAATCATAACCCATTTAACAACACCAACAGCCACAATGTAACATGTCAAAGCCAGTTCCTATAGGCTATAGCCACAACAGGCACAAAGATGTATACATTCGAACTGTCCCTATAAAGCAGTAATCACACCGAACCAAATACAGGCCTTGAATGTAGTAAACTAATAAAACCAGATAGGCCTGTACAGCCAGCCATATAAGATCCTCCCTCCAAGCATAACATGTTTCAGACACCTAGTCCATATCTGTGAGTCTCACCCATTGATTTTCCACTACGGTGTTCATCAATAACTGAGAAGCAATAATAGCATTGGATTTTCAACACACCTTCCACCATTGTTTACATCTTATTGATTACTGCTGACACGCTGTTTGCGGATGCTTTAGCAAAATGTCAGTGGCGATATAGAAAAGCTGTGCGGTTAAAATCCGAAGAATGTGTTCGCTGTTAATGAGTCGAAACGTAAACAAAAATGCACGCAGTTAAGCTTTACGCTCACATTTACGCTCACATTTACGCTTCACTAAAAAAAATGAAATCCGAAGTCCCTCGAATGAATCAACATTGGGCAAGTCTTCATCGACGCAAACATACATTTATTAACAATAACATAATCTGCTGGAAAAAATCGAGCCCACACATTTACACTGGTAATGGACTTTGTAGAAAATATTTAGCACAGCCAAAACGTACACAGTTCAAGCCCACGGGCTAAACTACTCGGAAACCGGATAAATCACATCAATACGGTTCGAAAAGCCATAACAAGACTCACGTCGCACTGACAGTTGCGTCAATATGCTATCCATTACCGATGTCAAAAAGTGTAAAAGTTATTTTCTAGACGAAAACAATCACCAACATATCGATCAAATATATAAAAATATATTGAAATACATGACATTGTTATGCCACTGGAGGACCACAGTGCAACATGAAAATTATTATGAAAATTTTCTAAGTAAATATAAGACCAGGCTTAAACCCTAACTTAAGCATAGCTGTGTTGCTGGTTCCTGTAATAACTAAGCAAGTAAGTAAAACCTCAGGATTTATTTAGCGCTTATGAGAGTAGTACTACAACAGCTGCTTATTCTTAGGCACTTTAGACTGTCTTAAAATAGCTGTGGGAAAGGTGAATGATCAGCCAGGCAATGGTATGATCAGCCAGGCAATGGTAAATATATCCCAAGGCAGTGAGTGCCAAAGTGATAAAACTAAGCTGTAATGCATATGCAGTTAGATTCAAATTGACAGATCAGATCTAAAACTGTAACAAATCGTAATAGCCTCAACCATTGCCTTCCATAACAACATAAGGCCTGAAACATTAACTACGATTGGAGGCTGACAGGTTCAAGCTGACCATTCTGCCTTGTAAATCAGTAAATCAGCACCCACAGTCAGTTCCAGTGGTCAGGTTGAGTGTGTCAGCCTCCAATCTTAATTTAGTGTCAGGTCCCACACAAGGCAAAGTCTTGTAGAACTAATTAGGTTTCATTGGGGTACTAGCAGTGGTTCTGTTAGTAACTGCCTGTGTTCACCTTGCATACCTGAATATATATATACAGATATACCGGTAGTCATTGTACACCTTGCATACCTGAATGCACATACAGGACAATGATGATAAGATGGTGGCAGTAGTGATGATGATGGTGCTGTTGGTGGTGATGATGATGATGATGATGATGATGATGATGATGATGATGATGATGATAATGATGATTATGATACTGATGAGATGGTGGAGGTGTTGTTGGCAATGATGACATGATGGTGGCAGCGGCGATAATGATGACAATGATGATGATGATGGTGGTGTTGTTGGTGGTGATGATGATGATGATGATGATGATGATGATGATGGTAGACAAGCACTAGCAACCTCTTCTTCAAGCATTCCAAATGAAAACACTAACCTCATTACTGACAATAATGTGTGCAGCGCCCTTGTCATAGGTCTTAGCCTAGTGCACGGCGCTATAGAAGTTGTCTTTAAATAAATAAATACCGGTAATAATAAACTTAATGCAACTTATGCAATTTTAAGTTGATCACCACATCAACATTAATAAATGCATAAGCACTACAGCATCTGCAATTCTGAAAGTTTTTCGTAACTGACTTCGATGGTACATTCTACATGAGGCACCAGTGGCGTAGCCAAGAGGATTTGGGGGGTTAAATCCTCCTTGGGCGCCGGCGAACAAATTTGTTAATGTGTTTCCATGCATTTTTATTTTTGGATGCAGTTTTGAGGGTCAACCCCCATGGGGCTGCTGACCAAAACTTTTTAAGCACCATAGGCGTGACAAACTTTTTTTTGCTTGTCAGCATCTGAAAGGAAAAATTTTAGAAGGAAAGACATAGGATAGATACATAGGATGACTTTTTTTGCTTGTCAAGATTTTCCGAAAGTTGTTTACGGTCAAAAGTCAAAACCAAACCCCCCCTTCTGGAAATCCTGCCTACGCCACTGTGAGGCACTTTTCAAATATATCTTAATTCAAATCAAAAACCCTGTCCAACATTATCCACAGAAAGACTCAATGCCACAGAAAAATCCATCTGCTTGAAAAACAGAAATTTTAGCCCAAACCAGAGGAAAACCTCACACATACGTTATCTCATATCAGTTCATCAGGATCTCCCAACGCACACCAATAACTGCAGCAACATACAATATGCATAAATGAAAGAGAGCTACTGAATATTTGCATAAAACAAGTACGCTGTAGAGATTATGCACGCGACAGACAGGCAAAGGAGGTAATGAGATTCTTAACCTATAGACTGAGTAAGCAAAGCATAAAAGCTCAAATTGAAAAATCATAAATAATATAAAAACAAAATCGTCGGTCCAGGCAGGATTTCGACATAATGAAGTTAAAGTCAATGGACCCATATCCTGAATCTAGGCACATACCTGTGCGTGTTGTGTGTGTGTGCGTGTGTGGTGTGTGGGTGTTTCATGCGAAAGAGGGAGAAAGACATACAGAAGTCCTTACACTGGATGGCCGGTACTTACCGTAACTCAATGGACGTAATATAAGAACCAATACACTCAGATGCATACCTGCATGGAAAGGGAAGCAGGAAAGGCAGTTGCCAAGGACATCAAATTTTAGGGATAAAATCATTGCAGATAAAATTGAAAATGGAGGAGGAATGAAAGATGATCTCCAGATAGACATTTTCAGGAAATCAACAGTTTCACACAAAAACTTCTGATCTCTCTCTCTCTCACTCTCACACTCTCTCTCTCTTTCTATGTCTCTCCCCCGTCTGTCTGTCCCTTCTGTTAGTTAGGGCCTATTTCTAAAAATTACCCCATTATTTAGTAAACTCATACTGTCATGGTTGTGACTGCAATGCTGTATTATAAACCTGGCAAATACTAATTACAGAAGACAGGAAAATAAACAATTTTAAGAATTCCACTGTAATTAGGCTGCCTAATTATGTAACCTCCTGGAAGCATAAACAAACTAAGCTGGACAAAATACCCCTGTAACATGATTTTGTTTTCAATAATTATGAATATGAAACAAGGCCTTGTGAATTTAGTAAATATAGTAAAGCCACAAACAATCAGGTAGACCCTACGGACACAGAAATTTTTTTACGATAAAACAAGACAGAGATATTTTACAGAGTTCAAATCTGCTAAGAAAAAACACAAAATTTATGTGAATTCTGCCTATCAGTCTCTATGTCTCTGTCTCTGTCTCTAACTCACTCACTCACTCACTCACTCACTCACTCACTCACTCACTCACTCACTCACTCACTCACTCACTCCACACTTTCTCTCTCTCTCTCTCTCTCTCTCTCTCTCTCTCTCTCTCTCTCTCTCTCTCTCTCTCTCTCTCTCTCTCTCTCTCTCTCTTTCTATCTATCTATCTATCTATCTATCTCTGCATCAAATTGGAATATTGGGATTCTAATTCCACATTTGTAAAAAATAAAAATTTCACCGCTACTGATAGCACAAACCGAAGCACAACGTTCACACGGAAAAGAGTTTTTAAAGCATTCAGCATAAAGCAGCAAATGCAATTATGAAGCATCCATCCTCTTCCTGGCCGTGCATCATCATCATCATCATCATCATCATCATCATCATCATCATCATCATCCTACTACTCCTGGTTTAGAATGTTTGGTATTTTCTCATGAAATCTCATAACAGAAACCATACCACAGAAAGCCAAATAGCAAAAGCATCCCTCCATAACAGTTCCAACAAATAATGAAACCGCATGCATCATTTCAATGCATATCATCAAACAGATTAGGAACTAATGATATTATATATATATATATATATATATATATGTGTGTGTGCATGTATGCGTGTATGTATGTATGTATGTATGCATGTATGTATAATGCCTCCATTATGGATCCAAAAAGTCAATTCTCCCAAATTACACATTTAAACACAATATGTATCTCCAAATCTTGTGATGCATTAGCAATTCATAACATTAGAAAAAATATGCGCATGTTCCAACGTATACATTATAACACGCATATCGATTTTCCAAAGAGAAGGGAAGAGTACTAATTACAAATACAAAGACCGTCCAAATACCGGTCGTACTATACTGCACAAAATGGCTTCAATGTGATACAACTTTCGATTATGAATTCAGTCAGTGAGCGAGCGAGCGAGTGAGTGAGTGAGTGAGTGAGTCACCATATATGGCACCATGATAATAATGTCTAAGTAGATTTAAATACACAAAAGACTATTTTATAAAGTGCAGCTGCTTTGAAAAACAAATATGAGCATTTCTTATAAAACTATTAAAGTCTGACAAAAATCTCCATATCTAGTAATATCACTACAGTATTACAATGGTTACAGGTTACAATGCTGTAACAGACTGACCAGTCAATTACTTATAACTTATTTAACAAAATTCTGCCTAGAAAATCAGACTTGTATCATTTATTTTACCCACTTAGGTTTCCAGAATAACACAGTGAAACTGTGCAAGCAACAGTCATGAAACTTATACAAAATCATATTAAAATGACAAGGCCTAGCAAACAAATTGCTAATTTTAGCAACAAGCTACTTTCTTTGTAAAAACAGCCTGACCACCAGTGGCGGCTCCACCGGAGGGCCAGGGGGACCCGTGCCCCCGCCCCTATTGAGTGCCTGCTCCCCCCAGTTGGGACCCTACATTTAATGCTACATACATTCAACAACAAATGGTTGGCCCCATGATTAGAAGTTGCCACCCCAACGGCCCCCCACTTGCCAAATCCTAGAGCCGCCACTGCTGACCACATTTCTGTTAACTACTTGCATTGAGCAAATTTATGTCCAATGCTTCGCTCAATTTTGTCTGTAATGCTGCAACGGTAACATTAAATAAATTAATAGCAATAATTAGAAACAATAATGATGAAGATGGTGGGGGCAGTGGTGGTGGAATATGAGATACAGATTTGTTTTTATAAAACTGTATACTGCTATATACTATGATCTGAAAACTATCAATAGCACATCATCTGTCTCATCATCCTGGCTTGAATTTCATCTATATACTGTAATATGTTAAGTACTATGCTCATATTATATTTTCCCTGTAATAATTATTTCATTGCTGATGGATTTTGGAAATAATAAACTAATAATAATAATAACAATAATAATAATAATAGCAGTAATAATAGGTAAAAATGGTCCTGTATTCAACAAGCATAGTAGGGTGTGGTGCTGGTCTTCGTGTACTAGGCAAACAGCGACTCACATGGCTTACGCCATTAATTTAGAGTAGGCTGCCAATGCTTTCTCTAGACCCGCATTTTACCTTCGCACTCTGCTACCAAATTATCTACACCTATACGATAAACGACTTGGTAGGCTGCCGGCATCATGGCTACATCCTGGGGTGGTCACCCAACCAAGTACTAACCGCGCTCGACGTTGCTTACTTAGGTGATCTGATGGAAACCGGTCGCACAATGCCAAGTAAACCTATCACAATAATAATAATAATAATAATAATAATAATAATAATAATAATAATAATAATAATAATAATAATAGGTCTAACAATAATAATGATAATAATAAATCAATGTGTTGAGAAAGTCTGGATGCACCAAATCATCATAAATTCCAGGACTAATCCAAACAAATTTAGATTCAATTCTAAGCTTCTATAGCGCCACTTCATAATGCATAGAAGCACCAAATCCTAATCGAAGGAGATCCCAGCCAAATCCAGGATATTGGGCCAAATAACTAAAAGACACAGGAAGCCCTGGAAAAATCTGGACTTGGAAATGGAACCGTCGACCGAAAAAGCTTGGGAACCATTGACTTATGCTGAGTAGAAATAAAAGAGGCGCTATACAAATGCTACATTGCATAAATAGGCGGTTAGACTAGACTTGTCTTCAAATAGTGGTGCTACAAAAATCTCAGCAATTATTAAATGAAGATATCATTCAAAACTAACAAATACAGTATACAACCATCGCTTTATTCTGCTTACAACCCGAAAAACTCTCTTATCTATTCATTATTAAATAACTAAATCAAACTCACCATCAGACTTCTGGCAATTAATTCTGTATCACTGCCAAGGGTCCTACTCCGAAAATCGATTAAAATTAAACACGACGCTAGAGAATTATCGTCGCAGATTACATAGCTATCATATAAAGCCCTTTTGTTTCCCTTTCTTATTCGTTTAATTTTCGTTTTGTTTCCTTTCTACGATAACATCGTGGACGCCATTACTGTGTATGTGCGTGTGCGTGTGTGGGACGTTGGGTGGGTGTGTCTGTGTGTGTCTGCGTCACTGCGTGTGTCAAAGTCTAGTCGGTGGAATCGGTGCCCGTCAAAGTAGGATATCTATGGGATCGGAAAGTTTACTTTAACGCGTTTAAAATTAAAAGCACTGTCTGCATCCAGCGAGGCTGGGTGATCAGGTGTCCACGACATAAAATAGTCGTGTACTGCAAAGGAAACCTGGTCTAAACCTGTAAATACAAGGTTTCTCATGTAAATTAGAGGTTCCCGACGCTTGCGTCTATGAAGGGCTACAAACCAGTTAAATTGTTAAAATTATAAAGTTTTCTTCGTCAAGAATGAATCCAAATCTTGTATCTAGTGTCATCGGATCAGCTTACTACTGATTAATGCCTTCGTATCTTGGCTGCAAAATCATTTAAATCAATTCATTAATCATCTACAAGTGCGAGATAAAGATGTCATGTCCTGTCATGTCAAGATATCGTTCGTTGGAACGACATGAAGGAATAGAAAGCGATTGTCTATATTTCTGTCTTTACGAAGTAGCCCTACACTGGCGCTATATGATAGAGAGAAACGTGAGTGCCCATTGGATATAAAAAAGAGACGCAAATAACGCTATAGAGGCTATAGGACTACAGATGATAAATTGCATTATAAGTTATTTACAACGATTCATCTTGAAGTTGAACACGGGAGAATGTAATGCGCTAAATAAACGCAGTGCATAGCTGCGGATGCCATACTTGACAACGGCAATTTAAATTTGTTTACTCGTTGTTGGACGGACACTGACTTCGGTTTCCCTCTACCCGTATTTAAAATCTATTAATTTAATAAAATTACAAAAATTCCAAGTCATTCGTTGAATTTCGAAGCGTTTTTACGATTCCGATCCAGAATAATGTCGTAATATGACAACTTTGAACCTGTCTGGACTTGTTTCGTTCATCACTGTGTCGAGAACTGTGGAATGAAATTTATATTTACTGAGCGCTATGTTATCATAAACGCCGCACCGACCCGGTACTTGTCACCCCCTAACAGAACCGTACACAATACAACTAGTACGTCTGGAAAGGCATTTTATGATCTAACGAAGCGTTACGCACAGTACAACTGTTACGTCTGGAACGGCGTTTTTACGATTTGGCGAAGCACTACAGAGTACCTACAACTGGTACGTCTGGTACAGCACCTTTGCGACCTAACGAAGCGTTACACACATCGCAGCTGGTACGTGTCTGTTGATTGAGACGATGCAATTCTGTGCCAAGTTGTTTTATTGAGTGAAAGATAATGTAATCGAAAGTTCACTTTTCGGCGAAACATCTGAGCAGATTGTAAAGGCTTCTGTAGACATGAGTGCCGGCAAACGGGGGGCCGATGAACCGCTGGCAACCACGAGCGGCAGCAGCGATGAGGACTCCCCTCGCCGCCCTGCCGTCGTAAATTTAAACTTGGAACCGAAACTTGGAAAGGATGCGACTCTGGCCGCTGCTTCTTCAACTGGCGCCTCCGCCGCCGCCGCCGCAGGTAAAGTTCTTTTATTGAAGGGTGGCGGTCTGTTGGTGACACCCAGGATTGGTCAGGCCGTCCAGGGCCAACGCAGCGAAGTAAGGAGACCGAAGCTGAAGAAGAAGCGTTCTGAAGATGGAGAATTACAGGGGACAGAGCTTCAGGCTGTCACACCAAGAACTAGACCTCACAGAGGTAAATGAAGTCGCTTATTTTTATCCAGTAGTGTGCAGAGTGGGAGGGGTGGTGGCCCCTGGCGCCGACCAGATTGGAGCACCAAAATTGACTCGGAGACCTTTTATCAACTTTGCCCTGGGCACCCACCACTCTTGGTCTGCCAAACTGATTGTCTTACCACCTTCAGGCCTAGACTTAAAACACATCTATTCCTGACTGCATATCCGCCTTAACCTGGAATCTGGAAGTACGGACTGACCTTTAGATTACAACCTCGATTCACCACGGACAAGATCACGACTACGATTATTTACTGAAGCGACCATCGAATGGTACAGATGTACTACTATAATGGCGCTAAAGAAGTCTACTACTACTACTACTACTACTACTCTTCTATAACACCATAATATCTTTGACTTTGGTCTTGGCTATGTTACGGCGCTACAGAAGTTGTCTCGAATACATCATAATGCTATCATCTTGCCATCATCATTGGTATTTTCATCATCAGTCTAAGTTTGATGTTCTCTTCAGTGTTCTTCCGTTCTGTTCACTTTGTTGTGTGTCTACCGGTACCATGACAACCAAATGTCCACCAATCATGTACCTTGTGCATTGCTGGGTCATGACTCATGACTGCATCAGTGGAAATTTTTTTCGGTGATTTTGCACCAATTAGAAATTAGCGGCATTACACACAAAAAATCACAGCAGGGCGTTGAACTGCAGACAGAATACAAATTCAGTAAAAGTGCCAAAGGTCATATATATATATATATATATATATATATATATATATATATATATATATATATATATATATATATATATATATATATATATATATTGCAAGTTCAATCATGGACAGGAACAACAGTGGTTCTCACACAGGGCAGTCCCTACTGAACCACTTTAAACCTTGTTATATTTATTATATATTATATTTATTCATATAAATCGAACTGCCATATTGGGTTTGACAATGGAAATGACGATTCAAATCATGGAGTGACCGTCTACGGATGCTAAAGGCATTACTAAACTGCCGCTATAGAAGTTCAATGATGATGATGATGATGAAGATGAAGATGAAGATGATGATGATGATGATGATGATGATGATGATGATGATGATGATGATGATGATGATGATGAAGATGATGATGATGATAGTCTTCACTAATTTTAATATTGATGGCATTTCCATTCTGTTTGAATTATATCTAGCAAGTGATTCTTTGAAAATTTCTATTTAGAAGCATTTGTTGCATTTGTTACTCAAATGCATTGCCATTATTTTCCTAAATGAATCAGTTGTGTTGCACTGATCTGCAGGCACTGACCACAGTGAGCAATGTTTCTGACAATGAATAAGTCTAAGAAAAAGCAACTACTCTTGTACCACTACTACTAAATAGCTCTATATAAATCCATGAGATTTTGCTTACTCACTTACCGACTTACTTTATGAATTTCTGTCTGAAGTGACCATCAACCCACGTGCTAAAATGTGATATAACTGTGCTAAAGCTTTATGATTGATTTACTGACTGATTGAATGACTGATTGATTGATTGATTGATTGATTGATTGATTGAGCAGTTGACACGTGTAAATCAGAAGCCCCCGTTCTGCAGCTTGTCACTATGAGAGATAAACATTGTGATTATCTTGAGTTAAGTGATTTGTTGACCCTATATTGAACCCCCTACCCAAAAAAGAAGATCCATTTCAATATTTGGATGTAGAGCCTTGTTTGAAACCTATTTTTAGTCAACAATTAGAAAATATTCAGGAATTCACATGTCGCGTGCGGTGCTCTCAAGTTTAGATCGGTTCCTCGTGCATTAAATCAAGGCGCCATATAAATGCAAAACATTCAGGGGGGTCTACCAAGGTATCATGACAACAGGGATGGGTCTTGTTCGTGGCTACACCACTACACCCCCGCCATCAGAACCAGCCACATTTTACCTGTTGTAACAGGTAACGGGCCATGTCTTGTAGAGATGTGTTAGATAGGGGGAACATGCCGTAATCAATATTGAACCAGCATGAAATGGAAATTATGCTGACTCAGGCCGAATTTATCAATTCACCTAGCTTATCACATGTTGGCTCCACAGCCTATTCTATTACTATTTCTATTTCTATTTCTATTACTATTACTATTACTATTACTATTGCTAATGCTATTAATATTACTATTACTATTACTATTACTATCATTCAGTGACGGTTCCAGGATTTGGAAAGTGGGGGGCATTGGGGTGGAAACTTCTAAGCAGGGGGGCCAACTATTTGTTGCTAGGTATGTAGAAGTAAGTATAAGGTTCCAATGGGGGGTCACTAGAGGGGCAGGCATTCAATAAGGGGCATTGCCCCCTGGAGCTACCACTGCTATTACTTACTCACTGCCTTGTGCTGAAGCATTCAATCTTCTTCTTCTTTATCTTCCATCATCCATGATGATGATGAGTTTGAAATGAGATGACTCCAGGTCTTCCTGTCTCTTGCCATGCAGTGTTTATTCTAGCCACCTTGGCATTGGGGGGGGAGTTTGAAATGTTTGGGGGGACAAGATTTGTCTCTCCACGCTTGGGGGGAGGATTTCCATCCCCCAAGCCAACGTATACAAATTTTGGGGGGAATTTAAAAAATAATTTTAAAACTTTTAAAACTTTTAAAACAGGCCTTGAATAAACACTGTTTGCCATGTGTGTTGCTTCTTCTAAGTTCAGTCTTTGTTTTCCAACTTTCTTCTTTTATATTATCTATCCATCTCTTAGCTTTGTCTTCCTATGATTCTATTTTCTACAATATGGCAGTACGGAGCTCTCAAAGGCAGTCCCCCCATTCTTGTCACATGTCGAAACCACTGTAGTCTTCTCCTTTGTTCTTTCTTTGGTTACTTCGTCCCTGGTCTTGTCTCTTCTTGTAATTCCTAACATTCTCTTCATTGGCTTGCATGCCATTTTAAAGGTAAGTATCTTTCTTTCATCTTCTTTTTTCATCTTCCAGAATTCAGATACGCACATCAAGATTGGTAATATCATTGTCTTGTGACGCATAGTTTTTGTGTCTTTAGTTAATACTGCTGACGTTCAAATTTTACTTAGCAAAGCATTCGATAAAATACTGTAAATGGGAAAGCCAAGTTTGTTCCTGAATAGAACCATACAGGATGGTTCAAAAAAACCGGACTAGTCACATTCAGGTTTGCATTTAATATAGTCCAGTTTTTTTGCGCCACCCTGTATGTTTAATATGCAATGAGAATGATTATTTAAGTAATAGTAAACCTATCAAGATTCCAGTTAACAGATACTCAATGTTATTCAGGTCTATTGTAACGGGGCTTGCTTTACTTTGTCCTGATGACATTTTTTAGTTTTTATATTTTTTTTCCAGAGCCGCTTCCGATGCGCATGAGAGGCGCTGCCTCAAAGTTTCTGGCAACAACCGAACCGATCCCAGATTCCGCCGGCCACTCTCTACCCCGTCCTACCACCCCTTGTCTCACGCGAGGGGGAAGACTTGTCTGGTAATTATTTCTTTAGATGTTTAGGCGGTCATAAGCAGGAACAGAATGGCATGACAAGCCAATAGCATCATCATCATCATCATCATCATCATCATCATCATCATCATCATCAATCATCATCATCATCATCATCATCATCATCATCATTATCATCGTCATCATCATCATCATCATCATCATCATCATCATCATCATCACCACCACCATCATCATCATCATCATCTCCCAAACACGAAATGTTTGAAATTGATAATTGAATATGCTAAACACTCGCTATTGATGATGATGATGATCAGGGCGCGATTTGTAGGGGGGAAGGAGGGAATCTTCCCCCCACTGCCCAACTGCATCTCCTTACGCTACATCCCCTCCACTACACCCCCACTGATACATTTCCCAGCAACTACATCCCCCAAGCTGGGCATATCCCCCCAAGCTCGACATATGCCTTCCCACTGCTCCAGGTCACAAATCGCACCCTGATGATGATGAAGACGATGATGGTGGTGCTGATGATCATGCACAACTCTTATATTCATCAAATCCATTGGCATTGTCATGGGGTTCATGGGGGTCGGACCCCCATTCTGGCTGGGACCGGTCATGAGATTAGCACAAAACCATTGAGAAATTTTGGGGGGTGGTTAAAATGATCGAAGAAAATACGTGAAAGTGCATTGTGCAGAGAACTCCTCCTTGGTGACGTTTTTTTGGTTTTTTCTCATTGGATACTCTACTGGAAGATGTCAATGTGCCCCCTATTTTGAAACCCTGGCTGTGCCACCAGTCATATCATCTTGAATTTTTTGTGCTGTGTAAACTTTAACCATGAGATATTTTTTATTGCATCAAATTTGTTAGAAAAGTCTTCTGTAGTGGCAATACTTGGGAGAAATGTGTCTATGGACTTCACCCGATTCAGGTCCCTTAGCATGATTTAAACTTAGCATGACTTACAGCGGCTTAGGAGGCATTACTGCCTGTGTGAAAGCCACTAGGGGCACTAATTAACGGGGCTTGAACCCGCTCCGTCAGCCTGACGCTCCAGCACGTAACCCACTCTGCCATCTTCTTCAATTTAAGTGGAGTTCAATGTTGAAATTGTGATCAAGAATTTTGTCCCCCAACCCACCCCACCTACAAATACCCAACTGTATTTAAATGTGACCATTTGCAATTATCACTGGGCTGGTAGAATTCCCAGTTTTCATAAAGAAAAGTTATCATGATCAAGATCGAACGGGGGTTTTCAAACTTTGCTTACATCTTTGGCTGGTGTGGTGACCTGCCTTACTCACTTATCTACCGGTAAATTCAGCACCTACCAGTTAATAGATTGAGGTTGAGTGCCACTTGAAAGGTGTCACAGAGTGGCAAATACTCACAAAGACACCAACACTCCACGGGACATTATAAATACAGAACGAAGTGGCAGCATATAGATCATGCACATGCAGTGTTTATTCTAGGCCTTCTCTGGGGGGGGGGGAATCCCCCAGTTTTAAAATCTCCACTCAAAAAAATTATATGTTGGCTGGGGAGATGGAAATCCCCACCAAGTGTGGAGACTCAGACCTTGTCCCCCCCCAAACATTTCAAAATCCCCCCTCAAATGTCAAGATGGCTAGAATAAACACTGTGCACATGTGAGATACTATATCTTCTTTTTACCCATTTAAAGCTGCAGTTTGGCTATTGATAGGTGTGCCCGAGTCCTCGCATGTCTTATAATAGGCAAGATATTTGTTGATATATTTTCATGGAAATGGTTCTTTTGAGACAGTCATAGGCATGCCCGCACTGTTTTTAAACTGCTTTCTGAGTCAGGAAGGTTCTCTCTGCTGACGATTGGTTGGTCTTCTTCGTTCAGTTCTTTCATTAGGCCACAAGTCATTGATATTATTTTGCATAATGTGCGTCATTTTATGTACGGATAGCGTGATAGCAATGTTTTCGTGCTAAACCGGGCTTATATTTATGTGAGTAGTTATCATTGAGGAAATAGTGTAGAATAATGCTTGCAACAGGTGACTGGACTTGTAGATAGAACATTAGACTGCCTGACCTTATCAAACCATTAGACTGCCTACCTTATCAAACACCAATAATAATTATTATTATTTCCTGACTTGTCCTTTTTCTTGTTCATTGTCCAGCAATATAGCCAGTGGCGTACCAAGATTCCGGAATAGGGCTGGGGGGGACATATCGACATTTAGGGCAAGAAAGTAACAAGCAAAAAAGTGCTTCAGAAAGTTCTTCACACATTCTTGTATTCTCTTCAATCGCGCTGCCTAACCTCCCCCAAAAAAAAATTATCAACGGTTTTACGAAAATCCCATGATCGGTCACAGCCAGAATAGGGGCGGAGGAGCGGCCACCCCTGGCTGCGCCAATGGTGTTGGTTATTGGTGGCATGACGGTGAATTTTGAATTGCCTATAAATAGTGGAGATAAGAATTTTGTCTGGTCAGCGAGACTTAGTCACTTAGCATACCGAGATTTTAACTTTCTCCGAATTTTCTGATTACAGACAGTAACGTGCAGAGGGGGGCCGGTGGGGCCGGGGCCCCGGGCGCCGATCGGGTGGGGGCATGCCAAAATTGACACTCGACCTTGCATTGCACGCCTGGCGGAGGGCTATAGCAACGGAGATCAGCGCCACCCTATGAGCCCGTGAGCAGGGTGCGATTTGTGACCTGGAGCAGTGGGGGGGGGTATGTCGAGCTTGGGGGAATGTAGTTGCTGGAGAAATGCAGCAGTGGGGGGATGTAGTAGTGGGGATGTAGCAGTAGGGGGATGCAGTTGGGCAATGTGGGGAATCCCTCTTTCCCCTACAAATCGCACAATGCCCGTGAGGCTCGGGAAGGACTTTGGCTTTTGAGGAGGCTGTGTAAGCCTGTGTGAAAACCACTTTAGTATCTCTCCACATTCAATAACCTAGTTTTCCGAGATACACACATCCAACCAGCCATCCATCCATCCGTCCAGCCAGCCATCCACCTTTAAATAACATTGCTGGTAATCTGTTAGATTTTGGCACAACTGCATTTCCCAGCGAGACCACCACTGAAGAAGAAAAGGATCTTGCAAAGGACAAAACAGCTCGAGGGGAGGGCACGGGCGCAACGGCGCTATCGAAGACGATGCCCGCTTTTTCCCAAAGGCAGCACCGCCACCCGGAAAGATCGATCACCGTGACCAACACCGATCTACTCTCGAAACTATTCGAAGTGATCGAAAAGGATGGCAAGAAACCGAACCAGAGCCAACCTACACATTAGAAAGTCAAGGTGATTTGAGGATTTTACAGAATATATATCGTATTTATTGTATGCATGAAGGACTGGAGGTTTTATTTTATTGAGACAACCCTCCATCAACAGGGGGTAGCGACGGGGGAGGGGTATATCGGCATATATACACCCCCAAAATCAGACTACCTTAAAAATTTTAATGTTTTTTAAAGATTTTAAAAGTTTTTAAAGATTTTAACCCCCTGCCAAATCACATTATCCCCCCACAAATCAAATTTCTGGCTACGCCCCTGTCCATCAGTGGGGAAATTTCATGAGTTCTGATCTTCCCACTTGAAATCTGACTTCTCCTCTGTGGTTGGGAAAAGAATACAAAGGTTGCATTGGCGTGTTATTTGAAATGACATTTAATGTATTTCGTAAGCGACGTGAAAATCTGGGCATGGATATTATTTGTGCCTAGGAAGCAGTATGCTCAGTGGCGGCTCCACAGTGGGGCCCGTGCCACCCCTATTGAGTGCCTGACCCCCTCAGTGGCCCCTGTTGGGACCCTATACTTAATACTATATATACCTAACAACAAATGGTTGGCACCCCATGATTAGAAGTTGGCCACCCCAATGGCCCCCCCACTTGCCAAATCCTGGAGCCGCCACTGAGTATACTATTGTTGTTTTAAGTTTAGATTAAATGAATTTCTCCTGATTTTTGATTTTATTCAGTTTAAATCATTTTCTATCAGTCATTCTTATGGATCTTTTGTTACCATCTCTTGCAAATTCATTACAGATTTTCAAAACAAGATTAAAACCCATCTTTTTGACCTGGCCTATCCATCATAGACTGTCACCCGTTTGTCCGGCCGGATACCCTGGATTTGACCTGGATCTTTAATTATTTGGATTTGATGTGCCATTGGTTGATGCTCCAGTGAATTATGAAGTGGCGCTATAGAAGTTTAAGATTGGATTATAAAAAAGGTCGCCTGGTCAATGTTGGCTCTCCCATCTGGTCGGTGTCCGGGGTCACCGCCTCACTGACCAGGGATATTTTACACCCCCTAACACCTCCCCCAGCACCCCCCTAATTTGAGGTCGTCACCCCCCAAAAACAAATTGGTAATGTGACAATGGTATGCACACAAAATGCATACTAATTAGCTCAGGACCCGCCCAATTTGAGATCGACACCCCCACATTTACAATACTAGAAATATCCCTACCACCAGTGGCGTAGCCACGGGGGGGTTTGGGGGGTTAACCCCTCTCTTGGACGGCGGGAAAAAATTTTTGATGTATTTCCATGCAATTTTTATTTTTTTGCGATTTTTGGGGTGAAAATCTTTCTTGGCGGTCATCGACGAAATTTTTTTCAAACCCCCCCGTCCGGAAATCCTGGCTACGCCACTGCCTGCCACCGGCCCCCCTCTGCACGCCACCGCTCACGTTAAGCTTATTTCCAGGGCGCGAAAGCCACCGATGGTCGCCACGTCGAGGGAAACGAACTTCCTGTCGGGCCACGACCCGTACATGATCGACTCGATAGCGGAGAAACTGTTCCCGCAGCTGTCGCTCGAAGGCAGCAAGTCGTTCGCATCGTACGGCGGGAACGCCCGACTGCAGCTGCTGACGCTGAAGGACGGCGACCGAATCGTCACCCTGCCTTCGATCACCATCGACCAGAACTATCCGCAGATGCTGTCGGAACTGGTGACGCACATTTAGGGGAGACTGGGGAGTAGGCGTGTACGCGGCACGATCGACGGAGTCTGTTTTCCGAAGCGCGTTACTGTCCGTGTCCGGGTTTTAAACTATCTGCATTATTGTTACTGCAACAGTCTATATCTCTTTATCTGTCCTCGTTTTCCTCGTTACTTATAGGCCTACGCCTGTAATGAGATATTTAGTATTTTTTATTTATGAATTTTTGAATTATGTTACTAGGATTCGACGCTATTGCTATGTCATGTTATCAGTTAGAAGAAACCAAAGTTATGTTTTGTGTGCAAAAGTTTTAGGCTTTGTTGCATACAATCGATGGCGGTTCCACCATGTTGATGATTGGGGATGCATCCCCACCGGGGTTCCGGGTGACCTTTTTTGCTTGTCAACCTATTTTTCGGTTGGTTTTAAAAAAATTAATATTGAAAAATACTGTGAATGACCTTCTTTTTGCAAATTATTTACATTTAGTGGGCAAAACACTAGCAACAACCTTTTTTCTCTTTTCTTCTGTTTTTTCTTCTTCTTCACTTTGCATCCCCCACCAACTTCCTAAAACAATTTTCATCCCCCCACCAAGAATTCCTGGAACCGCCACTGCATACAATGTTGTGTGTGTTATACTGACTGCCATGTTAGCTCTGGTAAACGCTATGGATTTTGTAATGTCAATGATGTATCTGAGATCAAAACACTGACTAACAACTCACTTGTCTGTAAAACTATTGAGAGTAAACTCTTATAGACGTTTGAAGTCTGTCCAGAAAATGTTTCTAGACACCACTGGACACATTTCGAGCTTTTGTCTCTCCAGTAAGACATAGGATTTCTCTTTTGATATGTCTCTTCCGTGGCCGGACAAAATGTCTGCGGAACAAAATGTCACGGACGAAATGTCATGGGGACAAATGGTCAGCGGACAGAATGTGTCAGCGGACAGAATGTCATGGGGACAAAATGTCACGGTTTGGGGTTAGAGTTAGGGTTACATTTTGTCCGTGACATTTTGTCCGTGACATTTTGTCTGCTGACATTTTGTCCTCATGACATTTTGTCCGTTACATTTTGTCCGCGGACATTTTTTTCTAGCACCGTCTTTTCGGTGGTATTGTTTCTGTATTGTTAATCAGGCCCGCCGATAGGGGAGGCAGAGGAGGCTAAATGCACAGGGGCCAGGCGATTTGTAGGTAGTCTGGGCGGGTTAGGCTTGGAGTAGGGTTAGAGTTAGATGGGGGCTCCATCGAAGGCATTGCTTGTTGACGCGGACAAGCAAAAAAGATCGTCACCACCAGATTTTGAACATTCTAGGGTGCCAAGGGCCCCGCAGGTACTCTGCACAGGGGCCCTGGATTTCTCTCGGCGACCCTGTTGTTAATATAAAGGTGAGCTCTTTGATTCCACTTTTTTCTCTGTCTAGTTTTGATTTCGAAGGACAGAGAAATTATTGGTTGAAAGATGATAGAAGTTTTCTGCATACTAAACTGTGTCTTACAGAAACTAGGCAAACCTTAATTTATTTAAAATATTAAAACATAGTTGACTTATTTAGTGATCTGAATTTTATATTTTTGATTTTATTTCAATTTAATAAGAGATAATAGGATATTTCTTATGCACTCAGTTAGCTTGATTAATACTAATGCGAAATATTAGGAAACTTCAAAGTCTGCGTGTTGATCCAAGCTTGAAAGTTCTTATTCGACGATGATTTTGTTAAGTAGAGAGAACTATTTTGTAAAGACTTGAGTTTCTTTCGTTAACCCCTTAACTGGGGATCCCGGATATATAGCCTATCCGTCCATTTTACATTGAGTTACAGTTAAATATACGGTTAAGGGGTTAAGTGATTTATTTTTAAGTTGAAAAGCAGAATACAGAACTTGAATTGTTGTTTGTCGATGTCACCTATTATCAATGGCGGCTCCAAGATTTGGCAAGTGGGGGGAGGGGGCGGCGTTGGGGTGGAACTTCTAAGCATTGGGGGTCAACTGTTTGTTGCTAGGAATTTAAGTATAGGGTCCCAAAAGGGGGGTTTCTTGTGAGACCAGACATTCAATAGGGGCACGGGCCCCCTGGTCCCCCATGTGGAGCCGCCACTGTCTATTATATGACACTTGTGTCGACTTGAAGTAGCATGCTTTCAAGTAGTCTAGGAATCATTAGCATTGGCGCAGCCACGGGTGGGGGGAAGAGGGCCCCATTTGGACCGTTCGTAAGATTCGCACAAAACCGGTGAGTAATTGGGAGTGGGGTTTTTTTGGAGGTAGTATCAGATCGGGGAGCGCGTGAAACGTCAAAGTAAAGCGCCTGAGACGACGACTTTTTTTGTTCGTCAAGACTTTTGGCCGAACAATTTTGACGTACCCCTCCCCCCCCCATTTCAGGAATCCTGGCTACGCCACTGGGCAATAACGCTTGTGCGTGAAAACCGCTATTTCGTTTTTTGTTTTGTTTTTCGTGAATATGGAGCAGATTGTAATTTTGCTTAGCGGCTAACTGTAGCTGGACTGAATAGCCTACTTATAATTATTCTCCATATCAGAACTGTTTTAATTAACGTTTGATTATCTTGGATTTTTCACAGACATGCGCGAGAGTGGCATAGGCTATGTAGCCAGTGTTTATTTTAGCCACCTTGACAGTTTTGTTTGAATAAACACTGGGGACAAGATTTGTCTCTCCACAAAGGGAGTGACGGGCTAACATATACAACTATTTTTGGGAGGGGGAATTTTAACGGCCTTGAATAAACACTGCTCTAAATAGACCGATGTCCCAGTCCAACTAATACTCAACGGGCTGGACCGGTCCCAGGAATAGGGGCGGGGTGGGACTACGCCGATGCATTTATATGTGGAAATTAAATGGTTATAAGAACGAACGACAGTGGCTTGATACGCGCAGCATTGATTTCTGCATAGAAACTAGATGCCGTCGATTTAATATTGACAAACGAGTTGCCTTGTTGAACATGAGAAAATCTAATCGATTAAAATATGGCGGTAAATGGACGATTTTGAGGATTGTGCAACAGTATTTATTCTAGCCACCTTGACATTGGGGGAGGGAGTTTGAAATGTTTGGGGGACAAGATTTGTCTCTCCACGCTTGGGGGGATTTCCATCCCCAAGCCAACGTATACAAATTGGGGGGATTTTAAAACTTGGTGGGGGGAATCCCCCCAAAAACAGGACTAGAATAAACACTGATTGTGAAATATGTCATTAAGCGAGGAAGTCTTTTGTTATTTTGTGTGATAAATAAAGCTGACATCTCTACAATATGTAGATATGTAGAGTGTGAAAATGCGATAATTAATCAAAATAGCAAATCAACAGAAAACAAACAAACGCATCCATACAACGTTGGAAGCAAAGTCAAGCTTGAACATCTCAGATCAGCCTTTATAATATTAAAACCTTAAAATAAAACGCAGGCCTATATAGGATTTAGCACAGCTTGAAAAGAAATCATGAAGACAAACAAGTACAGTATTTACGGCTACAACAACCACACAGCTAAGCACATACAACAATCAGTGGCGGCTCCACCGGGGGGTCCAGGGGCCCGTACCCCCTATTGAGTGCCTGGCTCCCCCAGTGCCCCTCAGTTGGGACCCTATACTTAATGCTACATACATTAAACAACATTTGGTTGGCCTCCATGATTAGAAGTTGCCACCCCAACGCCCCCCCACTTGCCAAATCCTAGAGCCGCCACTGACAACAATGTCACGTCACATTATATATATATATATATTGCATAGCTAAGCATGCACTCTTGCATGGTATACAGGTATATTATTGTGGTAACTTTTGCGTTACTGCAATATGCAATACATTATACAACGAATAAGCTATAAAACGTAAAATATTGACATACAAATAACAGTTAATTTACAGAACATTTGGATAATATATTGCTTCGGATGACAGATGTCATGTTATAATTATAATTATATCATCAATAGCTATATAGGCTATAATTATCGATGATAGAACAGCCAGGCAGTCACTAAAAAAGGCCAAAAACGATAGACAACATGGGATGGCGTCTATTTTGGCCCTGCCTCCAAAATACGGTGACCAGTTGCAATGGAAAATCTTTACAATTTCTCACGCGATATCGCGCGGGCAGGGGCGTCATTTGGTGGGGGTGTGGCGCAGGGGGCCACTGCCTCCCAAGTAAATGAAGAAATAATGTATATAATGTATTAAATAAATAAACGTGAAATGTGCAAAAAATTCGCCAAACATTTGCCAAAAAATATTGCCAAAAAATGTAAAAAATTTACAAATTTGCAAAAATTGGTCCAAAAATTGGCCAAAATTGGTCCAAAAATTATCCCCCCAAGAAAAGTGTAAAATGACACTTCTGGGGGAGGGGAGTTAGACCTCGTGACCAAAAATAATTGAACGTCATTCTCTATGTGATCAGTAATTATTATTGCAGTCGCTATTGTACTATTACTTGATTGCACGCTGTGCTCTTCCTTTCTGGCTCTCACTGACGTTCTGATATATTATAAGTAATGAAGGCACACCATTGCATTGAGTTCTGATATAATACGCGATATGTCTTTTGCAAAAATATCCGTATTAGGCCTACCACACGCCAGTGGCGGCTCCAGGATTTGGCAAGTGGGGGCCGCTGGGTGGGCAAATTCTAATCGTGGAGGTGGCCAACCATTTGTTGTTAATATAATATATAATATAAACAAGGTTTAAGTGGTTCAGTAGGGACTGTCCTGTGTGAGAACCAGTTAGGTATGTAGTATTAAGGATAGGGTCCCAACAGGGGCCACTGGGGGCCAGGCACTCAATAGGTTGGGCACGGGCCCCCCGGGGCCCTGTGGAGCCGCCACTGCCACACGCACCGTCAGAGCAAGCTGTTTTCACGAAATGGTTATAATGTCAAGCATTTTTTCTCTCTAAGATGTTTGAACTGAAACGATATGTCACGCGAGCTTCCAGTGGCGTAGCCAGGATTAAAGAATAAGGTGGTATAAGGAGGAGGTGTAATACTATCCCTGGTGCACTCAAAGCGAACCTTGCGTCTTCCTACATAAAAACATCACCTAGAGCTTCGCGTTCTCGGAGAAGCCCCATTCTTCACGGTCAAAAAAACAACAACAGGGAAATCAATGGTTCAATTAAATGAACTTTTTTCCGTTCCGTAGCCCTATGCCTGCGTCTACTCACGAGAAATAATTAATTTTTGGTTAAGAGTGCATTCATACGAGACCTAGGGGCCCACAAAGTTGTTCAACCCCCAAGGGTCTTTGGAAATGCCCCCAAGCCAGGTAGTTGATTAATTACTGTTGCTGGTAGAAGCTCAATTCCAAATCGATTTATCGTCTGATAGCAGTGGCGCAGCCAAGGAGACGCTAGGGGTTGACCACCCCCACTTGGTTGCCCGACCATTTTTTTAAATTGCGTATTATTATTCTGTGGGTGGATGGGCTCCAAAATCGGGTTTAAGGTAGCAAAAAGAAAAAAGCTGCAACGAAAAATATCAATATATTTGTACGCGCTCAAATAGCGCTATATAATTAACTTAATTAAGCAAAATAATAGGCGACGACCTTTTTATGCTTGTCAGGATTTTTTCAAAGTTGAGAAATGGGCATACACCTCTCCAGGGGATATTTTTACACCCCCTAACACCCTCCAACACCCTCCCCACCAATATCAGCTATGGGATGCCCTTTTTGCTTGTCAGATTTTTATGGGCAGGGAGCCCCCAGAATTTACCGACACCCGCCAAATTGATAATCCAATTGAAATAACCCTGCACCTCCCCCCGTTCGCGAAATCCTGGCTATACGCCACGCACTGTCCGATAGACTCAGTCTCATTCGGCGTCGTCTAACTTGCTGTGGATAACTGCGTGAAGAAATTCATCCACCGAATCCGCCTCGTAGTCGTCGTTTATGTCGTCCGCTCCGAGGTACGGCGTGAAGACGCACAGCATTCGATAGACATTCCGTCTCAGGTCTTTCAACTTATTCAGGTACGGACAGCAGGCTTCTCTGCAGGAGGCGGTGGCGGTACTGGATACGGAAGTTGGACAACTGGAGCGTACCGCTTGTACCACCGTCTCAGGGTACGTCGGTGGCGGTGGTGGTGGTGGTACTTCAGCAGAGTTTCGGATCGTAGATTTGGAAGGATTTGAGTTATAAGAAGAAGATCATCGAGTCTTTGTTTTGCATCGTAGAGACGGCGTTTCGGTGAAGATTGTTTGTAGAGAGTTTATTGACGTGCCACGTAACAGCACCACCGGTGTCATCTGGCACAAGCTTCGATTGACTAGATTCGGAAAATTGCTCGGATCTGGTATTGCTCATCCAGCAGCTCAGAGCGATCTTTTCACCGTCCGGGGGTTGGCGAGATGCAGCACCGGTCGACCCAGGTTTTCGACCGTCGTGACTCGGAAATACTCTAAGGGGATTATCTGGAAGATGCTTCGAGTCACCGCCGCTCGGCGATGTGAATACGCTCTGATTCGGGGACATCCCACCTCGGTCGGAAAGAGCTGAGGCGGAGGAGCGACGATTGTTGCCGTGACCCTGCAGAGACACGGCAGGTGACGAGGGCAACGTCTCTTTTCGGACCAACTCGATAATCTTTTCTCTGTCCATGTCCCGGTATGAGCGCTTCTCGGTTGGACAGCCCATCAGCCCCGCCGTTCGTTTCCGTGTCGTCAGGTCTTCGGGCGTCACCGTTACCGTCACGGCAGACCCAACGACAGGACCACCAGCGTCGCCGGGGTTCAGCACCGCGCCCCCGGCAGGGCTCGGCGACGAAACGCCCTTCGAACCGACCGCCTTGAAGCGGCTCTCCGACGACCCGACCGCCGGGCCCGCCGTAGCGGAGCCGACTGGACGTGCCAAGATGGAAGACAGAAGAGAGTTTGCGGTCGTGGAAAGAACGCCATTGCCAAAGAGAGACAGCAACGCCGACATTCCAGCATCCGTCCGAGACGCGGAAAGATCCCTCGTAAGAGAGGACGACCACAGAACCGGACGCAGTCCGCCCGGAAGACAAGAAAGCAAGTTCGCGTACATAGGCCTATCCGCGGACGGGGAACTTATCGGCGCCCCCAGAATGGGGGCCGTGAATGAGACGCCGGCTGAAACTGAAACTGCACCCTGTCCTCGTTATTGACTGTTAACTTGGAGGAACCGAGCATCGGCTGGCGGTGTCGTACGCCGTCGGTTCGCTTGGCCATGTTGTAGAGGCGCATGTCCGCACCGTGGCGGCTTCGAATATGCGCCTTCAGGAGGTGGCCTTGGGTGTAGCTCTGACCGCAGGCGCCGCACTGATAGGGACGCTCTCCTGAAAGCAGAACACAAAGAATAGAGCTTGGCTGTTGATCAGAGCATTTTAAAGGAAATTAATTATCGCTGTACAAAACTCAGAAAATTTGCGTCATGCATCAGCGTAGAAAAACAGGCAAAAAGGTCGTAGAGGGGGGGGGAATTTATCACTGCACAAATCAATATTTTGGCGCCTTATGCTTTAATATTAACCCCTTAACCGTGTATTTAACTGTAACTCAATGTAAAATGGACGGATGTATCCGGGATCCCCAGTTAAGGGGTTAATAAACGCTTCTTTGGCTTAACACGGAAAACCGCTTAAGGGTTACAAAGAAGACTATGATAAACAGACACTGTTGCCAACACAAGTCGCCACGAATATATATATATATATATATATATATATATATATATATATATATATATATATATGCATATTGCATAATATGGAATAACGGTAGTCGGACTTTTTGCTCAGAGGGCAAATGCTCAATGTCAATGCTCACTGATTATCATTGCACTTTGCTCACATCCGCTCATTTTTCTCATGTGACAATCTGGGGGTGGAGGGGCAACGAGGGTTATATTGGTAAATATACCCCAAAAATCAGTATAATATATAATACAGTATATATAACATACCAATAACATATATAATATATATTATATAGGCCTATGATATATATATATATATATATATATATATATATATATATATATATATACCTACCTCCCAAATTTATGCCCCCTCCCAAATCAAATTCCTGGCTACGCCGCTGACAATTGCTCATAGACAGCTGCCGATAGATAACTTGATGCAACATTAACAGATAAAAGTTGCATACAGTTCGGACAGGAGAACCCCCATCCCAAAAGTTCTAGATTTCCGTCCAAAAATTTTAATTTCAATGTATTGCACGATGACAATTTCTCACCACCACCACCACCACCACCCCTGAAATCAAGCCCTCTCCCCCAACTGTCATACACCCCCCAATGGCAGGAGTGGCGGCTCCACCGGGGGACCAAGGGGGCCGTGCCCCTATTGAGTGCCTGCCCCCAGTGTCCCCCCAGTTGGGACCCTATACTTAATGCTACATACATTAAACAACAAATGGTTGGCCCCCATGATTAGAAGTTGCCACCCCAACGCCCCCCTTGCCAAATCCTAGAGCCGCCACTGAATGGCCTTGAACTAACCCGTGTGCGTTCGAAGATGTACGAGAAGGTTGCTCTGATGTTTCGTCTCGTACGCGCACCGGTCGCACCTGAAGATCCGTGCCAGCGACCAGTGCTCCCTGGCGACGTGCCTCTGCAGGTAGATCCGGCGCTTGAACACCTTTCCGCAGTCGGGACAGACCTCCTCGACCGCATCGGCAGACGCCGCCGCCGCCGCCGCCGCCGCCGTCGCCGGGTCTCCGTCTCCGTCGCTCGGAACGCGATGGTTGCCGGCCGCCGTCGACGATCCGTCCCCTCCTTCTTCTTCTGCACGGCCAGGGCGCGCAACCATCGGGTCCGGTTTCGCGGGACTACTACTACTGCTGGAAGATGACGCTAAGGACGGGACGTCTCCGACCTGGGACAACAGCGGGTGCGGACAGGTCGAAGGGAGTGCCATTTCGTCGTGTCCTGTGTTATTCATCGGTGACTTCTCTTCGAGCCAAGAAAGAAAGAATTTTTTTAGTGCGATGGTTGCAGTCTGGACGTAAAGAGGCAGTGCATGGAACAGTTGGAACAATAAATGCATTGAAAAGTTATCTACGAAAACTGGGTTATTAGATGTCGAGAGTAATCATAGTGGGTTTCACACAGGGTAACTTAGCCTCCTAGCCACTTGCAAATAACGTTTTCATTATTATTATTATTATTATTATTATTATTATTATTATTATTATTATTATTATTCATTAAACTATTAGGCCTATTATTATTCATGGGGGGGAAGCATAGATGGTTAACGCCAATAAACTATTTTATTATTATTATTATTATTATTATTATTATTCATAGACGTAAACTTTTATTAGGCCTCTAGGCTCGAGCCCCCACTTTTAGGAGGCTAACATAGGGATGGGGGGAAGCATAGAGATTGTCACCCACCTTTTATCATGGTTAACGCCAATGTTGTTGTTGTTATTATTATTATTATTATTATTATTATTATTATTATTATTATTATTATTATTATTATTATTATTATTCATAGACGTAAACTTTTATTATTATTATTATTATTATCATGGTTAACGCCAATATTGTTGTTGTTGTTGTTATTATTATTATTATTATTATTAAATCTTATACCTGGATCAGGTGTTTCAGTAACGTTCGAGTGATCCGACGTAAGAGAAGCGTCCTTGATACCTTGGAGGTGACCAATGCGATACGACGGACCGGTTACCACGTCGTCCCCCTCTCCGCCCGGTCGCTGCACCTTCGCTTCCTCTGCGGACGACTCGGAAGTCCCCTCCTCCTCCTCCTCCTCCTCCTCCTCACGGGGGAACTCGGCGCCGCAGAGAAACGGATCCAGTTTCCGGAATTTCTTCTCCGGCGGATCATTCTCGGACGGCGATTTCCGGTCGTCGGTCTTCGACTGGCGAAGCGAAGCGGAACGGAAGACGGGACTTTGCAAAGGAGGAAGAGGAGGAGGAGGAAGAGGAGGAGGAGGAGGAGGAGCGATTGGAAAATCGTCCGCCAGGTGGTGACGTTTCACGGAAAGCGACACGAGCGCCATCGGTTTGTTTTTAGAAACAGCTTCTGACCGCTGTTATTGTCACTCAGTAGACAACGACTACATCAAGTGCCTGGAAAACAACGAAAATTCAGTTGATAATAACTACGTTAAACTCAATCAATCAACCGTAACTTCTATAGCGCTATCATAATCATGCACACACACACACACACACACACACACATATATATATATATATAATACTGTAGAACTTCGTTATAACATACAGGTATTTAGCGAGTCATGTACTTACCTGCCTAACAGCGGTACTGCGTTGAAAACAAAATCCAGTATTACTTTGCCCCGAAATGCTTTGTGCCTGTCTAATCAGGGCCGGATTAAGGTCCGAGTGGGCCGGGGGTTTGAGAAAAAAGGCCGTCGCCTATACTGAAAATCTCTGACAAGCAAAAAAGGTTATCTCCCTTCCAAATCGTGCTGACAAACAAAAGAGAGGTTATCTCGAAAATCGGTGGGTCTATTTTCATGATGGGCCGGAGGGCTACAGCCCCTCAAGCACCCGCCTTAATATGGCCCTGTGTCTAATAATATAATTCCACTTAATAATAATAATAATAATAATAATAATAATAATAATAATAATAATAATAATAATAATAATAATAATAATAATAATAATAATCAATAATCATAATAATAATGCAGATAGGAACTCCGCATAATTGCTTCGTAATCAGCGCTATAGCAATACGCAGAATTAAGTGTAGATGGCATTGATATGCAGATGGCGGACTTCGCCACGGAGTTGATCGATCGATATTAATCGGAAATTATCCTTTGTGTCGTGCGCCGACACGGTCTGTGGATAAATCGATTCCACTCCCCCAAATTGACAACGGGACACGGTGTCTCCGCGTTCAATCATACAGCCGAAAATTTCAATCAAGATAAACCAATCAAACCTGAATTATTATTATGAATTTACGTAATGGAATGCAATTAATCTAATTTATATGGCGCCCGTTGGAGCCTAATTTCTACAAATCAGTTTTTTTCTCCAGTGCTTTTTTTCCTCATCAGATCCCTTTCTGTCCCGTCTCGTGTTCACATATAGGACCAACCGGTTGGCGTACGTGTTTCGATAATAATTGTGTGCGGCTGCCATGTCAGGTATTTATCAAAGCGATGCTTCGTGGTAGAAAGCTGCCACAGCGTCAATGTCTATAGCCTAGTCCCTATAGCATATCAGAGCACAGCGAACCTTGATACATTGCACGGAGAGGTTTAGCTTTTATACTCCATGTCGGCGGACACGTGACTGCATGAGAAATAGAGCCCGGGCCAAGAGAATATCTCCCGGTTTCAGATTAAAAAACACATCCACCAGAACTCTATGATTGCATAAATAAATAAATATATATATATATATATATATATATATATATATAGAGAGAGAGAGAGAGAGAGAGAGAGAGAGAGAGAGAGAGAGAGAGAGAGAGAGAGAGAGAGAGAGAGAGAGAGAGAGAGAGAGAGAGAGAGAGAGAGAGAGAGACTATATGTGTGTACAAAATCTTCTTAACCTGGCCTATCCACCATAATCTGTCATCCGGTTGTTCGGCCTAATATCCTGGATTATGAAGTGGCGCTATAGAATTTTAAGATTAGATTAGATAGATTGAGGAAAAATGATACTTACGACTGTAAATCTTACAGTTGAAAATATAGCGTCAATCTTGTCACGTTTAAGAAATTATTCAATTTTTGACAATTAGATAAGATATATAGACCATACTCACAGTGTTTTATACAGGCACTTTAGGGGGAGATTTCTCCCCAAAGCCTCAAAATCTCCTCTCCCCCCAAAAAAAGATCCCAGCACTTACACAAATTTTGCATTGAACTGTGTGTGTTCCCCTCCAGCCAAATCAACCCCCCTCCCAAAGGCTCCAATTCCACCCCACCCCCAAAGGCCTGGAGTCTGGACAAAACACTGCCATACTCACGTATATATATAGTATAGGCCTATACAGCGAATATTTTATATATACATATTTTATACCTCGGCTCTCCGCAGCTCATACACCGTGGTAAATAAGGCAATGTAAATTCTCTCTATATACACATGTATACGCTAATAGTTCATGGCCCGACGATCATAATACTACCATATATACACCCGCTTATACTGTATAATATATACACCCGCTTACAAGTTCTCTTAGGCAATCATACACCGTGGTAAATAAGGCAATGTAAATAATACTAATCCAATACTCCTAATACCCAGTGGCGGCTCTACATGTCTTACCCAACTAATAGTTCATGGCCCAGCCAGATTAGTGTGAGCCAATCATTGAATATACAACATTTCAATATGTACACCCGCCACTAGCCAAGCTTATACTGTATAATAAAATCACGCACCTGTGACCATTTGTGACGCTGAAGAACATTTTACATTAAAATGGCGTTAAAATACAATTAAGTGCAGAACAATTGTTACCAAAGCATACACCCCTACGCTGCAATGACTAAAATTGCTTCAATTATAGCAACGTCGTCTTCGAACATCGCCCACCAACGCATCGCGACGTAAGGATAAATCTATATATCAACCAATCAGAACGCTATATATATCTTAATATATATATATATATATATATATATATATATACATACTTACACATATTATAGTCTTAGTATTATCAGCGCCCTCTGTTACAATGTATATGGCCTACCATAGTCTATACAATATAACACAGCTTCGTATGAGTCAATAATAAATTATGTTTTATGACGCTAATGAATTTAGGTGCAGACAATATGGGCGTACCCACGGGGGGGGCGGTCCCCCTATTGAGATTGGGACCGTTCGTGAGATTCGTCCAAAACCGGCGAGTTGTTTGGGAGCGGACAGGGTACGGGAGAGGAAAACGCACGAGACAGAAGACTTTAAAGCGCTTGAAACGAAGACCTATTCGTTGCTCGTCAAGAATTTTGGGCCGAAAATGTCTCTAACTGACCCCCTATTCTGGAAACCTTGCTGCGCCACTGATAGGCCTAATCGTACAAACACATATACAAAAATTATACATGCAAATATAAGCTTATATATATATATATAAATTTATATATATTCAAGTATGCAATAAATATTCAGTCCATGCATGCAATGTATATGTAGGCCCTCAGTGGCGTAGCCGATGGAGGGTGGGGGTGGGGTTAGGGAGTTGGGACTAAAACCCCATTGGTTGGCCGACCAAAAATCTTTTTATCGCGTATTATTATTCTGTGGGCGAAGGGGCGCCAAAATCGGGCTTCATGTAGCAAAGTTTTGCTTGTCAGGATTTTTCAAAGTCGGGAATGGCTGGTCCCGCGCCCCCCATTCTGAAAATCCTGGCTACGCCACTGTGGGCCCTAAATTATAATTATTACTGGGTGCGTAATTACAAAAGAAGGCCTATGTTTTTGCCGTGTACAGTGTAGTCTATGTAAGGGCCAAGAAAA
Source organism: Metaphire vulgaris (assembly GCA_018105865.1). Classification (NCBI taxonomy): domain Eukaryota; kingdom Metazoa; phylum Annelida; class Clitellata; order Crassiclitellata; family Megascolecidae; genus Metaphire; species Metaphire vulgaris. The sequence continues at coordinate 10,054,462 of CM030861.1, forward strand.
TTGCCTGTTGAGAAAATGGAGCCAGGTTTTCTAATCGATGCAGTCTTTATGTGTCTCGAGTTCATCGAATGTAAATTCCCTGCATGGCGCTCTATAAGCACCTGTGGGAAAATCTTAAACGAGACTTTGATCCTTGTTTACGCCATCGTGAAGAGATCAATTTTAGACTAAACTCGATCTTAACAACAGCATCAAGACGATCTGCCAACATACATGTCACATGCAAGATATTATATATATATATATATATATATATATATATATATATAGAGAGAGAGAGAGAGAGAGAGAGAGAGAGACAGACAGACAGACAGACAGACAGACAGACAGACAGAGGACTAAGACACAGAGGGACAGGCAGACAGATAGACAGACAAAGAGGCAGATCTTTTAGGCCCTTGTTTGTCAAAAATCACTGTTCCATAGCATTGTTCGATTTTCAGATAGAGAGAGAGACAGATACAGACAGAGAGAGACTAAGACACAAAGAGACAGACAGACAGGCAGAGACAGACAGACAAGAGATTTTCATTTGATCATCACATCAAATCACAATATCACAAAAGTATGCCAATGACTTCTGAAATATCGAAACACCAAATGGCGGTCATTGATTATAATTAACACAGAGAAAACACCTCTAAATACCGTAGACGCCTCCTGCCTATACCCTTAGGCCTACACGGCCACGATAGGCCTATAGGGCCTATAGGTCTATACTTCCTGCAGAAACGATAATAATTAATAAAAATAATCGAACGAAGAAGAGTTGGAAATACCGTCAAAGAAACGACACTCGATAAGAACGCTGCATGCCCCGTTTTCTAAAGAGGGTCTCAGTCACTCAGTTGTCTCAGTGACTGCTGCTGCTGCTGCTGCTGTCCGGGCTCTTGTTTCTGAATCGCGCCTCTGCCATTCCTGCCACTCCTGCTGCTGCTGCTGGTGGTGACACCGATGCTCTGACACCGCTGACACCGACTCTGCAGCCGACCGCCGCCTACACACCGTATATATATATATATATATATATATATATATATATATATATATATATACGAGCGTTGGGTGCACGCGGTAGAACTTGCTATCCATCCATCCATCCATCCATCCTTCCCACCCTTACCTACCCCCTGATCCCGCACCCCCAACTCGTCCAGACTTCGCTTCGGTCTTCCTGCACCTCCTCCTCCCCCTCCTCCTCCTCTCCCTCCTCCCTCCTCCTCCTCCTCCTCCTCCTCCTCCTTCTTCTCCCCAATGGGCGTCATACAAAGAGCTCCAGTTCGTAAGTAAGTAATGGAGAACCGAGAACCGATTCGGCCACTGACCATCTGCTCGTTTACGACCAAAATCAGGAGGACTGGTGGTGGTTGATGTGTGGGGGTGGGTGGGTGGGTGGGCGTCTGTGCCCAGGCGCCGAATTCACCACTCCCATATTCCACCCACAAAGGACACCACCACCCACCTCGACCATTGTTGTCCCTACCCTAACCTGACAGTGACAGCTACACACACACACACACAGATATATATATATATATATATATATATATATATATATATATATATATATATATATATATATATATATATATATATAGTGCCGTTTGCGATAATAATGGGTCCATTGTTGTCAAACACGGCCAAAAGATATTCGTTAATTATGGTTGCCTAGGCAACCGTTCAGGAAGAGGTCAATTGGGGTCACGATAAAACGAAACAAAGCCAATATAATCACTACAGCTCCCATGCGCCATTATATACATATACATATATATAATTATATATATATATGCATGGGATATCATATATATATATATACTGTATATTGCATGAGAAAATCATATTTATTTATATATATTGCATGAGAAAACCATAGGCATATATATACTGTGTATATATATATATATATATATATATATTGCATATATAACAATCATATTGCATGGGAACAATCATATTGCAAGGAGACTTGAGCAAATATAACCGACCGACCGGTGGCCCATGGGCAGCCGGGCCAGAGGGCCAGAGTGGGCCACTAGGCTATGACTGTCAAACACACATGTAAGCAAATCGGTTATCGATTCCTGTGGCGCATATTATATATATATATATATATATATATATATATATATATATATATATATATATATATATATATGTCGGACCTCCGCTGACGAATGGTGGGTGGGGTGCCGGATGGGCCCCCATTGGGGTCCTATTACAATACGGGGCCCTCGGAGATGCTGATTCACGAAGGCGATATATATGTATATGTATTTATGTACTGTATATGTATATATATATATATATATATATGATATATATATATATATATATATATATATATATATATATATATATATATAGTGAGCATCGATTAGACCTATTAAAGACCCATGCAGATTCGAGCAATGAACCGTATTTACATGTAAGTTGTATATCTTCTGACGACCTTCCCAACTATTTCTATATCGTTGCAATAGGCTAACAGTACATACAGCATATATGCTCTCGACGAACGTTCCAAGTTTAGACGCTTGAAGAATGTTTATAGACGATCGAGTTCGAGACGCTACAGAAAATTCGTCTATCGATTATTTTCATAATCACCTGTATAATATATCATCTGAAGCGATTCCATAATATTATACAAACGGTTTAGATTAGTACGCCGATGCATTGAACAGGCGGGCAAATAAAATCAGCAATTGAAATGAGCAAACGTCTCTAGATTAAACTTAATGCTCGCGACCGACGGCAGAAGAGAGAAAGGCGTATATATATATATACGTCGACGTTAAAGGAATCAATTATCGTCCAAGTATAAATCTATTGCTCTGTCCTGTATTTGCAGCCGGCTGCGCGTTAGATAAAGCATATACTGTATGTGTACTTATGCGTGTTCGTGTACTTGCAAGATAATTTATAGCCAGGGGCGTAGCCAGGAATTTGATTGGGGGGCAGGGTGCGATTTGTGATCTGGAGCAGTGGGGAGATATGACGAGCTTGGGGATGTAGTTGTTGGAAAATGTAGCAGTGGGGCATGTAGTGGTGGGGTTATGTAGTAGTAGGGAGATGCAGTTGGGCAGAGGGGGAAGATTCTCTCATCCCCTACAAATCGCGCCCTGGGGGTATAAATTTGGGGAGGTGTATATATTGTCATATATTATATATATTATATATATTATATATACTGTATTTTATATATATACTGATTTTGGGTATATATATATATATATATATATATATATATATATATATATATATATATATATATACCGATATGCCATCCGTCGCTACGTCATGTTTATAACACTGTGCGCGAAAATACAGTAGACGTGTGGCCTCGAAAATCTAACTGCTTAAGTTCTTCAAAATAATGATGAAAGATTAACAGATTTTGGTCAACTGGAACAAAATTCGAAGCGGTTGCCAGAGACGATGGAACATATGATCGCGTCCAGTTTTCTATACATCCAAGTCCTAATACCCGTGGATATTTTACAACCCCTAACATCCCTCAATACCTGCCCAATTTTAGGTCGACACCGCCCCAAATTTCCTAATCTAACAATGGCTAACAATGCCATTAGGTACCCTAAATATCCCCCGAACACCCCCCATATTTTACCGATACTCCCGCCCCAATTCAAAATCCTAGAAATAACCCTGCTCATGGCGGCAATCACAGAATAAAAATTGCACGTCGGCTATAGCAGCGGGCAGGATCAAACGCTCCTCTCGGTCTTTGTGATCTGACAGAAAATCGTTGACAAACTTCAGGGTACGGGAGGTAAGGTAGGTGGTAATCAGACATTCTACGTCACACCCGCTATTTATAAACGGCCTTCCAAGTTCCAACCACACTTGGCGTTCAGCGCAACCGACCATCGCAATCACTCAATTCTGTAATCAATCACTCTCAAGCGACGGATAAATTACTAGTGGGCTATATACATCCGACGGCCAAAATAGTTCCGATGCCGGTAATTATTTTTGACGCGTGACTCGCGTTCTATTACCGTCAATAAAAGACGGTAAGACGGATCACAGATGGAATTTTAGAAATTGATGTCTTAGTTTCGATCACATTTCACTCTATTCTCTTCATTTTCAGTAATGCAGAATAATAGTAAACGATTCAACCCCAGGGGCGTAGCTAGGATATTTTGGCGCCCATGGCAGAGGGTAAGAGTATTAAATTATCGGGCGAACAAATCTCTAATTTAACAGATCACGTGACATTTTATTGATTCAAGATTGGTATTAAAATGTTACTCTAACCCCCATCATCCCGTGTAAGTACAATCGATTGATACCCTTGGCCTTGGATATTAAAACTGGTGTTAAAGAAGTGCATTATTATTATTATTATTATTATTATTATTATTATTATTATTATTATTATTATTATTATTATTATTATTATTATTATTATTATTATTATTATTATTATTATCATCATCATCATCATCATCATCATCATCATCATCATCATCATCATCATCATCATCATTATCAGCATCATCATTATTATCTCTCTATCTATCTGCTGTCTGTCTCTGGTCTCAGTCTCTGTTACTGTCTCTGCCTCTCTCTGTGTCTCTCTTTTTTGTGTGTATCTGTGTATCTAGGGTATGCATGATTTGATTATTCATTATTCATTGCGTACGTTCATTTCGTAATGATATATAAGACATCGATGACAAAACGAACGATATATACCCTATATATATATACTATATATATATATACCCTGTATATATATATATATATATATATATATATATATATATATACTGTATATATAATATCAAATGACTCATGTACAAACGAACAAAGACTGAATTTACGCATTTTTCCTTTGATACGACATCCTGCAATCATTGCGCAGTTACAAACATAAGTGGCATTTAGCCATGGCAGTCTTTATACAGCACACTAATGGGAAACATGAATTTGATGACTGCGTTAGGCCGATATAGGCTCTGAATTATGCTTTTTCCCAATAAGGGGGGTCTATAGTCCCACTGGGAATTGTAGGCCTAAACGAATTTTGGGGCTCGGCTTATTTTCATGAATTTCAGGTGTTGCCTTTTCGAGAAATAATAACTAATTGCATTATCGATTTAACTGTGGGCAGTGTTATTTCTAGGATTATCAATTTGGCGGTGTCGGTCAATTCTGGGGCCCCCTGCCAAAATAGTATGACAAGCAAAAAATGTCATCGCATAGCTGAAATTGTGTGTGGGGGTGTCGGTTTCAAATTTCAGGGGCTGGGGGTTTTAGGGTGTTAGGGGGTGCAAAAATATCCCTAATTAAGTCCAATGCTTAAGAATGGTTACGTCGTGACGACTGGACTCATGATAGGGGGGAGGAGTACAGTGGGGGTCATCATTGGCATGGGCTGTGGACTGAGCCCCCCCCCCCCCCAACCAATGCTACACAATTTAGACGTGAATTCATTCTGCGTGGGTTTCGATGATTTTTAGCTTCAATTTTGAAATTCCAAGTAACAGAACTCTATAGATTGCAAACATAAAGATATATATATATATATATATATATATATATATATATATATATATATAAATCTTCTTAACCTGGCTCAAGTAAGTAAGTAAATAAAATCTCGTGGATTTATATAGCGCTTTTGAAAGCAGAACAACACAGAAAACACAACAGTAGCTCTTTATTGTGTTTGTTTGTGTCTCAATGTGCCTGGCTTGTTGTTTCCTAGAATAGCCAAATCCACCAACTCTTCGGCACAGCCTTCCTCATACGTGATCATTCAAATAACTAGTTCATCAAACGTTTTGAATGCTCAGACCTAAAACTCCCATACACGTCATTTTCAAAATAATCGTCAAAATTCAACTCATTCCTCGACGTAACCGCATTTTGAACATACTGTTGACAAGAACAATGACCCAAATCATCAAACAGTGACGTCATTTCAAAATCACCCTAACTTCTTCATCACTCCCCTTGTTTGAGCCCATTCACAAATCATTTCCCCATTTTCACTATCCTAAACGTCTGCCCACCACCCCTCCACCTCGTGAATATTCCGCTGAATAAAATTGACATATCCACCTTTTGTGAAGACATTGAATCATCTGACCTCGCCATTCAACCCACAATCACCCTACAATCACTAATTGACAAATATAATTCTGTCCTATCTGCCCTAACAAACATGCTCCCATAATCACACGGCCACTATCATCTCATGGTAACAACCCTTGACCGATTTAGAAGACGTCTAGAAAAAATTTACAACCGAACAGCAACCTGTTCTGATCTTCTTCCTTCTCTATCTGCCAAAAAAAAATATTATTCTAACTTAATTGCATCCAACAGCTCAAATCCTCGTAAACTTTGGAACACTGTGAATTGTCTATTCCACCGCAACGATAAAGCCTCTTCTTCAATCCATTTCGGCGAATCATTTGCCAGGAAAATTGATCCGAAATCTAAAATCTACCATGACCAATCAAAATACATCATCACCCATCACCACTAGAAGCTCCTTCCAATTTTTCCTGCTTATTTGACTGAGGAAGAAGTTAAACTCCTGCAGTCCTTTCCAAACAAGCAATGAGTCTTGATCCAATACCAACCTCTCTTCTCAAACAGTGTGCCTCTGTCCTAGTACCAACTATTAAAAAAATTATCAATTTATCTCTTTCCACAGGCACATTCCAATTTAAAAATCCCTGAACAACTTCTAAAAAAACCAAACCTTGACAGAGAAGATCTCAACAACTATCGCCCCATTTCAAACCTGTCTGTCCTCTCCAAACTCACAGAGAAAATGTTGGGACTAACTGAGCATTTGTCAAAAAACACCTCACTCAAAACATCATTCAACAGAAACCGTCCTCACATACATTTATGACAAACTCCTCACTGCCATTGGATCTCAACGGAGGGTGCTTGATCTTTCTGCTGCCTTTGATAATATCACAAAATCATGAAACGCCTTTGGTTTGGAATATCTTCTGAGCTCACCGCTGGTTCCAATCCTATCTCCAATCTAGATCCTTTCAAGTTTCATGCCAGAATCAAACTTCATCACCCTCCGATCTATACTAAAGGAGTACCACAAGGATCTGTCCTTGGACCGGTTTTTGTTCAGTCTCTACACTACCCCACTGTCATCCTTAATCAACTAAATTGAATCATCAATTAATTAAATTTCTTTCGTTTACTCCATCTCTTAAGGCATCAACAACTAGAATCAGCATTTTGTTACTGATGTCAAATAAAAAACAGAATTTCTCATTTGGACTGATGAAAAAAATTGAAAATCCCACACTGATTTTAGCCCCAGATACAATGTTTTAACTGCAAAAATCTTGGATTTAGACTCCTCCTAAATTTTGACCACATATCTCAACTATCAAAAACCTGTTATGCTTTCGTGATCTACGTCGCCTTAAACTACCTCGATATTAAAACTGTTTCCACTTCAATAGTTCACTCTAAGTTAGACTACTGCAACTCACTGTTTCACAATCTTCCAAAGGCTTCCATATGTAAACTCCAATCGATTCAAAATGCCTTAGCTCGTGGTAAAAATCACCTAAATTTTGCCACATTACACCATTACTCAAATCTCTCCACTGGCTCAAGATAACAGAACGCATTGAATATAAAATAATATCGATGACTTATAACTCACTCCATACATCAAAACCAGTCTACCTAAGAAATCTGATAATTCCACAACAACCTGGATCTACTAGATCCTCTTCTCATGTAACTCTCCTTCGACCTCTGAATCAATCATCTCTCAAAATTTGCAATCGTGCTTTTTCATATGCGGCACCTGAGCTTTGGAACTCAATTCCAATATCCCTTCGTTGTCTACATCAAAGCCAAATAACAAACTCTGAGTCACAATTTTCTCCCCTTCTTGCAACATCTCCTCATGTTTTTCTTTCCAAACTAAAATCATTTCTCTTTATAAAATCATTTCTCCATAGCTATTGCCTGCCCACTGCCCTTTTGATTAAATGACCCGGCATGAATGACCCACCTTTGCTATAGCTACTTCATTTGAGATTGAGCGCATAGGAATAAGGAGCTACTTCACATCTTTTGGAAGCGCTTTAGAAATTAACGAGATTTTACTTACTTACTTACAGTAGCTCTTTATTGTGTTTGCTTGTGTGTGTGTTTGTGTGTTTGTATGTGCAAAAACGAGAAAACGTTTTAGACCTACGTCATCAAAATAATTCATCATGACGTAACCGCATTTTGGAGTCACTGTTCGACGTCATCAGTGACGTCATCAAAACAAACCAACATCGTTTGAGAATTCACAAATTCGCTTCGTATACTTAATAGCTGAATAGCTGAATAGGTTATATCGGGGTCTTTCCGTATGGGACAACAAGATTAGCTATTCAATCTAGACGGAAGCAGGATTCGACCGATGGAACAGCAATGTTGATCTTCTTCCTTCGCTCGAGTCGAAAGTAATCGTAAGTTGCAGACAACGATAGATCTTCCAGTGGCGTAGCCAGGATTGCGAAATAGGGGGTACATCACCGACGCCAGGGTTATTTCTAGGATTATTATTTGGGCGATGTCGGTAAATTCTGGGGTCCCCTGCCAAAAAGTCTGACAAGTAAAAAGGATAATCGCATAGCTGAAATGGGGGGGGGGTGTTGGGTGGATGTCGGTCTCAAATTGGGAGGGGGTGTTGGAGGGGGTGTTAGGAGGTGTAGAAATATCCCTCATCGGCGCTTTCTGGTATAAAAGCTTTGACGAGCAGAACTTATAAAGGACTTATATATATAATTATAAATATATATAGGCCTATATAATTAAAACAGTCTTAGGCCTAGCAATCGTATTTGATTTACTGAATCAAATAAAATTATCAAACATGTAGATGAGATACACAGAAACATTGTTTTAAAAGAGGATAGGACCAGTGCTTGTTTTACTCCAAAAAAATTTCATTAAACTTTTTCTGTGAAGTTATTTTGCAGGGCGTAGACTTCTGGCGCTAAAGTTCCGTCAACAACATGAGGATAATATGGGAAAAGTCGACTTTGGCAAAGAACTCAAATGGAGAGAGAGGCGCCGCTTCTTTGTGTGGCCTGCGATTCTCTTCTCTCGGATAACTGCCCTACTACTACTACTGAGTGCCTGCCCCCCACCAGTGGCCCCTGTTGGGACCCTATGCTGCACCTGCTGCTGCTGCTGCTGCTGCTGCTGCTGCTGCTGCTGCTGCTGCCACTGCTGCTGCTACATACCTAACAACAAATGGTTGCCCCCATGATTAGAAGTTGCCACCACCAACCAACCCCTCTCCCACTTACCAAATCCTGGAGCCGCCACTGTTTAGCAGTAGTGTGCACGAGTGTATTTGTGCTTGTAACAGTACGACTTACAGCAAGATGAGCGAGTGGATGAACGATAGGCCCCCTGGCGACAGTCGACTGAGGCGTCTCAAAGCTGCCAAAGACAAGGTCTGGTACTCGAAGTGAGTGACGCCCCCTTCCAAGAAATCTGCGATAACATCTGCGATCTTCAGGGTACTTTGAATAAGCTGCACGCCTATGGTTTTCGCTAGATGTCGCCACTAGACTTTAGAATTTCAAAG
>CM030861.1:10066583-10159083 GCA_018105865.1 Metaphire vulgaris
CTATACTTGTAAAGATTTGTCATTCTATATTTGTATTCAGTTGTATAGGGCCTGTAATATGTAAATATAATCTGTAGGTTTGTCTGAGAAGTCGGCTGGACTTGTGAAGAAACACTTCGATACGAGAACTAAAATGGGAGCCTTTGAAGCCGGTGGGTGTAAAATATAGCCCCCTCCCAATGTGCAGTGGCGGCTCTACCGGGGGGAGGCGGGGGAGGGGGGGGGCTCGTGCCCCCATATTGAGTGCCTGGCTCCCCAGTGGCCCCCCAGTTGGGACCATATACTTAATGCTACATACATTAAACAACAAATGATTGGCCCCAATGATTAGAAGTTGCCACCCCAACGGGCCCCCCACTTGCCAAATCCTAGAGCCGCCACTGCCAATGTGTGTGTCTAACATGTAATAGAATTCGCTATAAAATTTCTGTTTCCTGTTGCAAATTTTAGTCTTGGCCTATATAAGTAGACCTATATAGGCCTATGGGCGGATCAGGCCAGTTTTTTGCCAGTGTGAGGCCCTTGGCACCTGGCGGCCTACGGAGCCCCGGGTGGGTTGGATCCAGGGCCTTTTTAAGGCATAGGCAAGGTAGGCACGTGCCTATGGCCCCGCGATATATGAGGGGCCCCGGCGGGGGTGAAACAAGTTTTTTTGATGCTCGAAAAAGTTGACGATTATATGCACTGATTTCTGGGGGGTATCCTATATACCCCTGCCTCCAATGCTTAGAGTATGCCACCCAGCGGTCCCCCTCCCACTTGCCAAATCCTGGAGCCGCCCACTGGCTGGTTGCAAATGGTATTTCAATCCGATTTGTTTAGAAAAAAATTTCAACACAGGAGAAATCCTATACTAAACCACTTAACATCCAATTATTATTATACAGGGTCTACTATAATATAGGTCTATTATTATTATTATTATTATTATTATTATTATTATTATTATTATTATTATTATTATTATTATTAATTTTGATTCCGTTAATTGGTATTTCTTCTTTACAGCTGTTAGCAGTCCAGACTTTTCTCAGGTGAAAGCGCTCAGACCGAATTGAACAAACTCAACGCGCAACTCAACGATATTCAACCAACCAACCGACCTAGACATAATTATATTTACCAAACGATTGATAAAACTATTCTAAATACGGCGCATTTCATCCAGTCCCTGCTCTGTAAGTCTAGCCAGTGGAGTCGATTTTTTCTAATTGATTTGGCGCTATTGTATAGAATATACCGACACCCCCAAATTGATTATAATCCTAGAGAAAACCTTAATGCCACACCTGCGACCAGTTTAGTGCTATTCCAAATCGAATACTTCTATTAATTAATCGGCTTCACAAACAGTCATATTCATCTACTGAACATTGCTGCAAAATAATGTTCTGTTGTATACACAATTCTGCTGATTCTTCAATCAATCAGTCAATCAATCAATCAATCATCAACCATAGAACTTCTTTAGCGCCATTATAATAATGCGGTGACCAGGGGCGGTTCCACGTTGGGGATGACAACCCCTCTCCCCCCCACCGAGCATTTCATGCGGGGATTTAGCGGTGCGAGTCGTTACGTCTCTGCATAATGTCCGCCAGGTATTTTGTAGACAAAACAGAGCTGGTGACCTTTTTATACTTGTCAGCTTTTTTCTGGAAGTTTTAGACACATTTGCCGGGCAAAGCACTGTTAATGAGCTTTTTTCGTTTGTCAACCTTTTTCTGGATTTCATTTCACCCCGCCCCCCTGCAACTAGAGAGAATCATTGCATCCCCACCAACTTCCTGAAAATTTCTTGCATCCCCCACCAAGAATTCTTGAAACCGCCACTGGCGGGGACTTTTGATAGTTGTCTTTAACGCAGTTTTGATATTTGGCAGTCTTTGCAATAGCTTAGCAGGAAGAACGTTACAGTTTTGTTTTTGCCGTTTTCCCAGCCATGCGCATCGGAATAACGAGCAAGATTGTGCCAAAATTTGAGAGACCGAGAGAGAGAGAGAGAGAGAGAGAGAAAGAGAGGGAGAGGAAGAGAGACGATCTCTTGGCTATGCAGTAGTTAATTCGACTTTTCCGCGATAGTTTTTACGTCTCTGAAGAGGCGTGGTTGATCCAGTTTTCGTGTCATAACGTTGAATCCATCTCGGCAGCTATATCACCAGGTTGGACATCAAAATCTGCAAGATAGAGCGACAGATATATATATATATATATATATATATATATATATATATATATATATATATCCTATACCCCAGATAGACAGACAGACTGACAGACGCTTTTAAGTAACGCTTTTGATTTTGGTACTTAAACATGTTACAGCGCTATATAAATTGTCTTAGTAATAATAATAATCCTTAGGCGTATCTAGGCTTTATTAAAGCCCGCAATTCACTTTTCGAAAGCCTGCCATAAGGAAGGGGAAGATATAGGGGTTAGGCACCTTCCCCCGGGCGGCATAGCGTGGGTTGCCAGTGCCCAGGGCAAAGAGGGGGTTTGCGCCTGTAACTTGTGCCATAAATGGACCTCGTAATGTATTCCCACCACATCCCAACAATAGAATCCGAGAAAGTATTACAATACAATAATCTTCTAGGAGAATGACTTATATCAGCCTATTTTTATGATTTATAATAATTACTTTGTTTTTTGTATTTTTTCACTTGAAATTTTGCGCCCCCAAGAATTTTGCACCCGGGGCGACCGCCCCACGCCCCACGCCCCCGCGTTACTGTCCTCACTCTTTCACCGTTAAAGTTTACGTCAACTGTAGTATTCTACAGTCTAGACCATCAACGAATTTGTGGTTGTCAACAGCTTTGATGAACACGGGCCTAGTTCCAATAATTGCACATCTGTTAAAATACAGGATGGCGCAAAAAAACCGAACTAGTCACATTTAGGTTTGCATTTACAGCTGTGTGAAAAGTGCTGCAAAAAAACTCCTCACAAAATTTTTTGTGAGGATCCATAAACAATACACAATAATTAGCAAATTCTTTACCAAAACATCAATACCCGTTGAAATATTTGAGGTTTAAATCATTAATGGTTATTCAGATATTCATAAAAAACAAAAAACCCAAAATATAAACGTGCAGGACTTTTTCACACAGCTGCATTATAGTCCGGGTTTTTTTGCGCCACCCTGTACAATATCAAAGCATTATTTTTAAGTCGTTTTTTTAAATTTACACTCTACCTGACACACCCTCCAACTGCTTTATGACGAGAAACCGTACGATGTCTGACAGGGAAATGACGCCAGCGAGCAGTAGATGGTCATCGGTAATGATCATTCGATGGATCTGAAAGTAAGTATGAACGTTTGTCCAGAATTTTTACGACATCTATTGTCAGGTGGTTCGATGTTATTTTCCCGCTGAAGGAATTATGTTCTGCGCCCGTTTTTCAGGGCGGTGTTTATCAACGACGTAGCCACGGTAGTGGCGGCTCCACCGGGGGGGGGCAGAGGGGACCCGTGCCCCCTATTGAGCGTCTGGCCCCCTAGTGGACCCCTGTTGGGATCCTATACTTAATGCTACATACATTAAACAACAAATGGTTGGCCCCCATGATAGAAGTTGCCACCCCAACGGCCCCCCACCTGCCAAATCCTAGAGCCGCCACTGAGCCACGGGGTGGGGCGCGGCCCCCTCTTCGTGAGATTCGCGCAAAACTGATCTGGCTTAAATTGATTAATTAAAAAGTCGAATCTAACCACAAATAATAAACTACGGCTTATTACCCTCTCACCGTTACCCCCAAGATATCGCAGCATGCATCAGAGATACCAGTAATAGAGTTACTTGACCCAACCCTGACCGACCCACCGTAATAGGCCCTACATTGCAATTTCATAAACCGCGACTTACTTTCTGACCCGACCCAAGCCACAATTAATATGAAACAGTCTGACCCAGCTAAACCCAACCCATGGACATCTATGGCATGCATGGCCTATGCAAGTGAGGGTCAACGTCAAAATAAAAATCATTCCATAGTCTTGTGACATTTGGTGAGACATTTTCTAAATGACGAAGTCTACTAATAATGCCAAGAGAAAGATGATTAATTTGATTTAATTAATTTAATTCAATTTTTAATTTTATTAAATTAATTAATTTAATTTTTAATTAAATTAAATTAAATTATCAATTTTAATTAATTTTATTAATTATTAACTTATTAATTTGCAAACTGAATGTTACGTTTTCGTGTACAATCCATGTTGTAACTTGTCGCAATGTGTCGGTACGTCTACACAAAAATACACCCTCGAACTTCTGAAAAAGAAGATTACATTGTTAGTAACAATTTGTTACATTGTAAATTAGGGTCATATTATGTTACTTATTTAGTTGTACAAGTTCTGCATATGTATATGTATTTTGAGTTTGAGTTAGAAATAAATTATCTTCAATCAAAAAAAAGAAAACAAAGCATATTTAAGAAATTCAGTTCAGCTCCCCTATTAGCAGAGGCGGTACCACCTGTGGCACGGGCATACAGAGCCCCCCTCCTATTGAGTGTCCGCTCCCCACCCCAGGTGGCCCCATACTTTACTGCACTCATTCTAAGCAACTAGACTAATTATTCAATTTTGTGAAAAACAGTTGCATGGCCCTCATGCTTAGAAGTTGCCACCCCAACGACCCCCAGAAATTTTGGCATAATACATCAACTAACAGCAGCCCCCTAGCTGACTTCCTCCCGGCCTTGTCAGCCCCCCGCCCCCAGAGTCCAGAGTCTAGATTAAACACTGGACTTAGGCCGGGATCAACGTACAAACGCCAATATGGAACGGAACAGAAGTTGGTTAAAAAAGTTACTCACCTCTCGCTGAATTTCCAGCGCCTCCCCCACGCTACAATCGAGGTTCTTGTAGCATTGATCGATGGCGAGATTCTGAAATTTAAGTTTCAAGCAACAGTCAAACGCGGAAACGGTCACACAAAATGGGTCACCGACAATTAGATATGCATTATATATAGGCTAGTAACCTTTAAAAACCTTTATGCCATCTCAAAACTACTGCCGAGTAGCGATCGAATATAAAAGCTAATAAACTACGCTACTCTAAAATACATTGTTATTATTATTATTATTATTATTATTATTATTATTATTATTATTATTATTATTATTATTATTATTATTATTATATAATACATTGGCGCAGCAAAATTAACAGGGTCCTGGGCCCATATTATTATTACCGGTCTTTGAATTTGTTATTCCATTTGAAATGTTGGGGTGGGGAGGAGCATGTAGTATGAAAGAAGTGGAAAGCGCCGGAGATATGAGTTTTTTGCTCGTCAAAATTTTTTTGCACATGAAAGCTGAAAATGTGGATGCGCCATTGTGCCCCTATTCCGGAATCCTGGCTACGCCACTGGAAGGTATCGTGAAGGTAGTTACAATTGCGTCCACTTTGGCGTAAATGTTGACAACTCGACCGTCATTGTCGACGACCGGAAGCGCGGATACTCGTTTTTCGACGAGCAAGTTCAAGGCATCGATCAGACGCGTCGAGGTCTTAACCTGAAAATGCAGAGACACTTTATCAACGTCCTATAAAAGTAAAAAATGTAAAGATTTCACCATTGTGCTCACGCCCGTCCGGTCCGGTGCTGATCCCCGTGTTTTGTAGCCAACAGCCTATCGGTGGCTGAGCCATACATCGGCGGACGGTGTCCAGTCTCTTCCGCCGAACCTATGGTTACTTTCGCAATGTTGCCATTGCTACCGCCCTTGTCGATTAACCTGAGTCGACCTTAGGGCGGATTGAACCCGTGTCGTCGACGTGCCTGCCCAGTGATATTACCACTCATCTATCTTCCCGCCCCAACGTCCTAAACTAATAATACTGACTAATTTTCAACGTCCTATACTAATAATAATAAAATACTACTACTACTACTACTAATAATAATAATAATATTATTATTATTATTATTATTACAAACCACTTATTATTATTATTATTATTATTATTATTATATTATTATTATTATTATTATTATTATTATTATTATTATACTCAGTGTTTATTCTAGCCACCTTGACATTGTGTAGGGGAGTTTGAAATGTTTGGGGAGGACAAGATTTGTCTCTCCAGGCTTTTGGGGGCAAATTTCCATCCCCAAGCCAACATATACAAATTTGGGGGGATTTTAAAACTTTGGGGGGAATCTTCCCCCCAAAAAAACAGGCCTAGAATAAACACTGATTATACTACTATACTACTATTATACTACATATATTATTATTATTACTATTAAATACTCTCTACCCCAAGTGCGTTACGTCATTTATGGACGGTCCCTTAGGAAGCCAGAAACCAATGGGGGGTGGGGAGTAGGTTAAACTCCATGAAAATCCCATTCAGAATCCGATCCAGTGTAATTTTAGACTTCTATGGCGCCATTTCATAATGAACAGAAGCATCGGTCAATAGCACGGCAAAAGAACTCACCACCCAAAGTCTGTCTCCATAGGTTCCTATGTTAAGTTCTTCTATCGACTGATCCATGTAACTGGGTAATTCCACCTCAAACATCTGATAACACAGACAAGAAAATGAAACCAAATGTAGCAATAGGCCTAATTACTACCAAATCCATTCAGTCATGGACGCAAACTACCATCAATGTCCTCATGTCCTAACATGGGTGTTTTTTACGAAAAAAAGCTTTAACCCCGTAACTGGGTGCCCCGAGTAACGCTCGTCCATTTTACATTGAGTTACAAATAGTTGCCCAGTTAAGGGCTTAAAAGTCTTCACTTGTTCTTTGCACTTATTCACTAACCGGAAAACTGTGACAAGCAAAAAAAGGATCTGAAAAAACCTAGCATGATTTAAAGTGGCTTAGTAGGCATTACTGCTTGTGTGAAAGCCACTAGGGGCACTAACGGGGCTTGAACCCGCTCCGTCAGCCTGACGCTCCAGCACGAAACCCACTCTGCCACCTTCCGCCCTCTGGTATTTTGCGGATGGATTTGAAGTAGGCTACCATCGATTGTTACCCTTAGGTATTAGAACTGGTACTATAGAAGTGCATAATTATTATTATTATTTGGCCTGACAAGGGAAAAAATTAAAATGCCAAAGGGCAATGTGCTTTTTTGTTGAGAAATTAGGACATGAGCGTTTTTCAGACCAGGTTTGCACTACTGCATTCAATGCAGCGTGATGCGTTCCACATTAATGCTTTTGACTCTTAACATACATCTTCATCAGAAAGTTGTTTTAAAAAAGCATGAAATTGATATTGGTAAAACAATATAGTCCTGTCTCATCGACTATAGGCACCACACAGTCAGTGGCGGCTCCAACGGAGGGCGGGGCGCCCGTGCCCCCCATTGAGTGCCTGCTCCCCCAGTGCCCCCTCCCCCAGTTGGGACCCTATACTTCATGCTACATACATTAAACAACAAATGGTTGCCCCTCATGATTAGAAGTTGCCACCCCAACGCCCCCTCCCACTTGCCAAATCCTAGAGCCGCCACTGCACACAGTGACAGATGACCTACCAAGAGGTAGATGAACTGGAGGATTTTCTTGTAGCTTAGGACGTGGAGGGCTCCTCGGTCGACGCTGTCGACTACCAGGACGCGATGGATCTTGTTCGTCGCCATCTTGACCGACGCTTCGAACAAACTGTCGTCCGGCTCGGCGCAGACCATCGGCCGAGTGGGGGCGTGAAGCAGCGCTGCGACGGCCATATCATAACATATCATAAACGTTAAAAATACAAGTAAAACCCGTAAAGACCATGGAGGTATTATCCCTGGAGACGGCATTACTTTATTTCGGTGAAGCCGACTAGCTGGGAAATTCTTCCCAGCCACAGTTTGGGTCTACCAAGATGGCCGCTAACCATGGAGGTACTATATTTAGCCTACGCGCTACTGGCTTCACGCAGCCTGGGCTAAAATGGCGTAATGCCGTCCGTCTCCTGGGATAATACCTCCATGGTAAAAACGCGTTTTTTTCTCTCAAGAAAATAAGAAACGTAAAATCCGTTTTTTAAACATCTATGACAGTGGCGGAGAACACACACACACACACACACACACACACACACACACACACACACACACATCACAGACAGTTTCACGTAAATTTCTCGAGCATCGTTGGAAAGCAGTTTCATGTCACTATACACTATCGAGGCCAAAGCGTGGACCTCTGGGAGAATAGTAGAAGCAGCAGCTGAAGCTGCAGAACAAGAAGAAGAAGAAGTAGTAGGCTAGCAGTAGTCGTAGTAGTAATAGTAGTAGTAGTAGTAGTAGTAGTAGTAGTAGTAGTAGTAGTAGTAGTAGTAGTAGTAGTAGTAGTAGTAGTAGCAGCAGCAGGCCTGGCAGGTGGTAGCAGCAGTGGTAGTAGTAGTAGCAGTGGTAGCAGTAGCAGCAGTAGTAGTAGCAGCAGCAGCAGTGGTGGTAGTTGTAGCAGCAGTCGTAGCAGTAGTAGTAGTAGTCGTGGTAGTAGTAGTAGTAGTAGTAGTAGTAGTAGTAGTAGTAGTAGTAGTAGTAGTAGTTGTTGTTGTTGTTGTAGTAGCGAGTATTTAGACTTATTTTAGCGTGAAATATGTAAAATGCCGTACTAATCCAGTCGGAAATCTTGTGATCTTCCATGTTTCCCATCTCTTCCTAACAGAAACATCAAAACGCTTAGATTAACGTTTTTACATTTACTGTGATTTACATGTAGGCCTATCGTCTGCTCGATTACGTAGCAGCAAGAGAACTAGGCAATAGCTGAGTAGGCCAATGCGAACAGTCCTAACGAATTAATTAGTTGCAGCATGCTATACTGTAGGTCTTACAGTGTTTATTCTAGCCACCTTGACATTGGGGGGAGTTTGAAATGTTGGGGGAGACAAGATTTGTCTCTCCACGCTTTTGGGGGGAAAATTTCCATCCCCAAGCCAACATATACAAATTTTGGGGGGAATTTTAAAACTGGGGGGAATCCCCCCAAACAGGCCTAGAATAAAAACTGTAGGTCCTATAATGGCATGTCACTTTGCTATTATTTCACCTATACTAGGCCTGTTACTATATTAAAACATTAGCTTAATACTCACTGGTGATTTGTAGAACATTCGTAACACGTTAATAAAATCCGTGACGGTTAACATCCCTGTAAAAAATTAGAATCAAATATTCTAATTTTAAACACGAAAGTTTTAAAAATTCTGGAACGTCCAGCATTTATAGATCCTATTAAAATCGCAATAGAGCTACGACCATTTAAATTTCAGTTACAAGAACCGACAGTCCATTAAAAATTATTACCTATTTGGTTGAGCGTACCACAGGGTTATTTCTAGGATTATCAATGGGGGTGTCGGTATATTTTGAGGGTCCCTGCCAAAAAGTCTAACAAGCAAAAAAGGTCATCCCAGGTTCAGATTGGGGGTGTCGGTCTCAAATTGGGGTGTTGGGGTGTTAGGGGGTGTAAAAATATCCCTGACGTATCAAGAAAGTTAAGATTTAAAGTAACTAGCAAACTTAATAATAATTATAATAATAATAACAATAATAATAATAACAATAATAATAAAGCAAATTTGTAATAATTGATGTTACTTCAGACATAATTATTATTATATCCGTCAAAGACCACATGAATTCGAGAGACCAAAGAAGATCACTTAATGATAGAATTGCAATTGAAGCAGTTTCTATTTCTGTTTGAATTAAAATTTAATCAATGGCGTAGGCAAGGTTCCGGAATAGAGGGGGGCACGCGCATCGACATTTTCTGATATAAGTCTCCGCCGAGAAAAAAGTAAACCCGTCAATGCGTTCTTTGCATATTATATTCACGTATTTTCTTCGCTAATGCTACTGTATTTACAGCGTGTCTCCAAATTCTCAACGTTTTCTGCGTAAATCTCGCGGACGGTCCCAGTCAGAATATGGGGTCCGCCCCCCTCCGCCTCTGTGGCTACGCCAAAAAATTTGATCGAATCCGACAATTATTACCGACGAAATCACGCTGCGACGAACTCCAGATTGGAGCACTTTTTATCCCGTTAAACATCAAAGCGTAGAATGCCGAAATCACCTGAAAACCGTGCAAAAATACGATTGAAAAACAAATCCAAAGAAACATTTAGAAAGGTTAACAGTAACTGTTATTCTCGTAGAAAGAAAACTTTGCAGCTTTTCAGTTAGATATTTAACCCCTTAACTGGGGATCCCGGATATATTCGTCCATTTTATATTGAGTTACAGTTAAATACACGGTTAAGGGGTTAATGCAATCATCCGTTACAAACCTTCAATTCCGAATCGAATAGCACTAGCATAGCACTTTGAGGGATCAGTTCGTGACATCTGTGCTGTTTCATCAACTTGACGAAAGTCAGTTTGTCGTTGGAACCTAAAGAAATCACGTTTGTCATTTCTAACCTAATATAATAATAAAATAATTATTATTATTATTATTATTATTATTAATTATTATTATTATTATTATTATTATTATTATTATTATTATTATTATTAAAAGATACAAAGATTACATTTTTATCACAGAATAACGTCAGATTACTCCAGCAAGATATTGGGTCATTAGTCTTATCTAATGCGGCGTTTTAAAGTCTTTTTACTTATCTTATCATATTTTCATATATATAATTTATATATTCACATAGGCCTAATAATAATAATAATAATAATAATATAATAATAATAATAATAATAACAATAAAGTCTTAACCCCTTAACTGGGGATCCCGGATATATCCGTCCATTTTACATTGAGTTACAGTTAAATACACGGTTAAGGGGTTAATCAATGATACTTTAGGCCTATTTTCAAATTAAATTCATATTAATCGTCTTATCATTTTATCGAGTACTAGGCTATAAAATTTTACCCATAACCTACAGTGTACATTTGTCCAACGTTAGGCGAATTTCATTAGAAAATCATAATATTTAAAAAGATATCAAGTCTAGATTAATTATTATAAGTCATCGGCTTATAATATCAAACAAACATGGCTCAAATATCAAATGAAATTATTGTGGTGATATAAAATACGTGATGTTTGAAATCGAAGCGTTTTAATTTTCATGTGAATGTGCTACCGCGTCTGAAGTCTTGACGGAAACTCACCCAAGTTGTAGGAGTCATCGCAGCTCACAGGAAGCTGAAAAAGAGAGAAAAACTTAACTCAAAATTGGCACAGACGAAGGATTTGATTAACCGCTTGTATTTGATTATCCGCTTATTATTATTATTATTATTATTATTATTATTATTATTATTATTATTATTATTATTATTATTATTATTATTATTATTATTATTATTATTCCAGGGCAATTTATATAGCGCTGTACAGGGGGTATTTAACAGGAGGCCTTCAGGCTGCTTCGACCTCAAAATTGTCAACCCCTAGCGAGGCTGCGACAGCTAGACCAACATTTCTCGCCTTCAGCGGGGTATCGGCAGTGACGACTCCATATGGGGGTGGAAGGTCCGGGAGGGCCCGTGTTTCTTATTGAATACTTGGGCACCCCAGTGGGCCCCCTGTTGGGACCCCATGCTTACTACTACATACCAATTAACAAACAGTCGGCCCTCGTGCTTAAGCGTTGTCACCCCAACGGCCCGCATCCCCCACTTGCCAAATCCTGGAGCCGCCACTGGGTACTGGACCGCCACCACCAGTACACACGAATCATCAACATCAGACAAATCGAGTACTACAAAAAGGCGTACTGGTTCTGTACCAGCTCAGAAAGGTGAATTTTGGAAGAATTTTAAGATTTCAAATGAAACCCTGCAGGTAGGCGGTTAAGGTCCAAAACCAGCTCCCTACCAGTGTTTGAAGGGCGTACAGGTTTCCGGGCGGTTGAAAAAATTTCGTCGATGACCAAGGCAAAATCGCCAAAAATCGCCAAAAAATAAAAATTGGGAAATCTATCAGAGATGACCTAACTTTCACTGGAGTGCTTGGTCTATGAGATGAGCTTCGTTCTCTTTGTCTCTCCACAGAAGAAGTTTGTGACGTGACGTCATTGGAATCTGTAGTCCAAGACTTCCTGCAATACAATAATAATAATAATAATAATAATAATAATAATAATAATAATAATAATAATAATAATAATAATAATAATAATAATAATAATGAGAGTCCACTGATATCCATTGCTATAATAAAAATATTAGTATTATTGTTAAACTGCAGTAATAATAATAATAATAATAATAATAATAGTAGTAGTAGTAGTAGTAGCAGCAGCAGTAGTAGCAGTAGTAGTAGCAGTAGTAGCAGTAGCAGTAGCAGCAGTAGTAGCAGCAGCAGCAGTAGTAGTAGTGCAGTAGTAGTAGCAGTAGTAGTAGTAGTAGTAGCAGTAGTAGCAGTAGTAGTAGTAGTAGTAGTAGTAGTAGTAGTAGTAGTAGTAGTAGTAGTAGTAGTAGTAGTAGTAGCAGTGTAAATAATAATGATAGTACTATCATAGTACTAGCTTTGAACCTAGGTATGTACGCCTTTAAGTTGATTAGTGTTTGCTTACTTGCCATGTCCGGAAGGCGAGACATTTTCTGAAAATTTAAAACAAAGCGAACAAAATTCAAAATTAGTCCAGATGTACACTTTCATAACAGTAGTTATACACAGGATTGAAAATTTTTACCGCTGCGTCTAACAAATATTATACTAGGCTCTAGATTTGCAAAAATTCAGAAGAGTGATGAAACGAATTAAAACCACATATTCTTGTGTCCCCATCTTTGTTGTGTCAAACCGTACTAGAATTGTCAATATATTCTGTCTCAATTTTTTCTAAGACTTTCGAAGTGCCACGAAAAATAATGAGCCATTTGAAACGACACTATACAAAGTCTTTCAGAAATCTATTGTTTGTCAAATGTCTAAAATATCAATCGAGAAATAAGATGGCGCTTAAGAGAGCTGGTTTCTTCTATTACAGGTTTTGTAGACCACAAAATATTATTAAATTGATACCCTGTTTGAAATTGGACAAGGCAAGGACTAGTCTAGTGCTACAGTAGGCTACAGGGGCGGCGCTTGGCTTTGTTGGCTGGGTGGATCTAATGTAATCTACACAACGAGGACCAGGCTCAGACTACCCATCCCCATCACCCCCACACCAAATCATAATTTCTATGCAGATTTGCACGATTAGCTCGGGTGTCCCTGCCCGAGACTGGATGGGTCCGGACCCGCGGACCCACCCCCTAGCGTCGCCCCTGATTGTTAGCGGTCCGTTTTCTGCCACAGTTGTTAGGGAAAAATAATAAAAGGGTAGGGCGTGGCAAAATGGGAAATAGAATATAAAGTGCCCCTCTAAACGGAATTCCTGGAGGCGCCCCTATTCTGCTCAACATGTCAGGGGCGCCCACAGAGGGGGAGGAAGGAAGAAAATGCTTCCTAAGAAGGCTAGGAGGAGGAAATTACCCCCTGAGTTTTGGTTTCACGTTAGGGGTGGGGAGGAGGACAAAGAAGGGGGAAACTCTCTCCATCAGGCAGGGGGTTCTCGGTGCCCCTACAACATGTGCATTAATCTGCATGAAAGGGCAGGGGTGAGGCAGAACAGGAAATAGAATGTGGAGTGCCGCCCCCCCCAAACCGAATTCCTGGATGCGTCCCCTGGTTCGTAATTACCTTTTTTCATCATCATCATTTTATTACTTCCAAAGAATAAAAAATCGTTGACAGTTACATAATAACATCTGTAGAACTTAATAATAACATTTGTCGAAGAACTTACTGTAATTATGATTTTATTACAGTGTTTATTCTAGGCCTGTTTGGGGGGAATTCCCTTCAAAGTTTTAAAAATCCTCCCAAATTTGCATATTTTGGCTTGGGGATGGAAATCCCCCCCCCAAAAAAAAAACAGCTTGGATAGACAAATCTTGTCCCTCCCAAACAATTCAAACTCCCCAATGTCAAGGTGGCTAAAATAAACACTGTTATTATAATATAATAGTGTACATGATATCACATCACTAGAAGAACTTAATTATTTAACAGTTAGAATGAAGAGGGTGAAATAGGTACAATTAGATTATGGAAATAACAAGAATACCTTCACGAAGTTGTCGTTAGCATCGGTGGCCAGTGCCGCCGGGTTAGAAGACACGAGTTTCATCCGGATGGAGTTGAGGGCGTTGAGCTGCTGCTCGCTCGGCGACGGCGGCTCCGAGAACCGCCTCCTCAACCGGATCGATGGGACGTCGAGAGCCAGTCCTCCTCCTCCTCCTCCTGCGTCGCCGCCGCCGCCGCCCCCAGAGAGCGCCAGCAGTCTTGGGGACTCGGGCGCCGCGCCAGAGGGTTCCTCTCGACCGAGGCGGAGCCCGTCTGGTGGTGGACTTCGGCGTACTCCGGGATGCTCATCGGGAGGTCCGACTGGAGCGACGACAGCCCGGGCTTGGTCCGCGGAATCGTGGCCGTCGACGCTGACGACGACGACGGTGACGACGGCGATGACGTCGTCAGCTGGTCGATGACCTGGTCGGCGAAAGCGACGATCGACGTCGGCGACTGGGGGTCGGAATTCTGGAGAAAATGGTCGAAACGTTCGCAGATTTAATTCAATTGCAGAGGTAAAACGCAGAAGCGTTTGAATATCGATTAGCAGAATGGTTTGTATATCGATATTGATAATGATGTTGCTGCTGCTGCTGCTGATGATGATGACGACGATGATGATGGTGGTTATCAGGGTCATTACTAAGATTATCAATTTGGGGAGGGGTGTCGGTAAATTCTTGGGGTCACGTGCCAAAAAAGTCTGACAGGCAAAAAGGTCACCTAATAGCTGAAGTTGGGGGGGAGCGGTGTCGGTCTCAGATTGTGGTGTGTTCGGGGGGTTTTAGGGGGGTGTACAAATATTCGTGATGGTGATGATGATGATGATGATGATGATGATGACTTGAAACTTCTGGACACTGACGACTAGTCATCATCGTCTCCTTCTGTTTCTCTTTTTCCATAGTCTACCTTGCTGCTTTCTCACTTCCACTCTGTCTGATCTCTGGAAGTGACCTGTTCTTTTTGCGCTATGGATTCGGAGTTCCTCTACTTTGAGAACTCTAGTTGCTGGCTACAGAAGTCGACGTCTTGCACATTACAGATGACGTTATAATTGAAGCTGCTCTCACACAGGGCAGACCATACTAAACCACTCAAATCCTTGTTATTATTATTATTATTATTATTATTATTATTATTATTATTATTATTATTATTATTATTATTAAAATCTCAGTCTTTTGGAATAAATACACTGCATGACTTTATACAGCATTCAGGAAGGGAACTGAATGTAGCTTTTCTCTCTTTTTGGGAACGGATCACAGCAGTGCCATAGGGCCTACATAACCTGTTCACATTCAATGGTTTTCACACAGGCTTATTAGCCTCCTAAACCACTTAAAATCACATTATTATTATTATTATTATTATTATTATTATTATTATTATTATTATTATTATTATTATTATTATTATTATTATTATTATTATTATTATTATTATTATTATTATTATTATTATTATTATTATTATTATTATTATTATTATTATTATTATTATTATTATTATTATTATTATTATTATTATTATTATTATTATTATTATTATTATTATTATTATTTTTATTATTATTATTATTATAAACGTCTGTTCCTTTCGCGTCATTATTATTATAATTATGTCTTGAAAGTTCCTACTATAAGTATTTAAGTACTTATATTTAAAATACTTAAAGTATTTATACAATAAGTATTTAATTGCATTTAAGTTATTATTATTATTATTATTATTATTATTATTATTATTATTATTAGGCCTACTTTTGTATTTCTTATAATTATTATTGTATTTATTATAATTAGTATTTTATTTATTATAACATTATTATTGTATTTATTATTATTATTATTATTATTATTATTATTATTATTATTATTATTACTATTGTAGTTACTATTATTATTATTATTGTTATTATTATTGTTGTTACTATTGCTATTGTATTTATTATTACTATATTATTATTATTATTATTATTATTATTATTATTATTATTATTATTATTGTAGTTATTATTATTATTATTATTGTTATTATTATTGTTGTTACTATTGCTATTGTATTTATTATTGCTATATTATTATATTTATTGTATTTAATATTAATATTAATATTAATATTATTATTATTATTATTATTATTATTATTATTATTATTGTTGTTGTTGTTACCTGACGTTGAGGAGTCTTTTCTCCTGATTTTAGGTCAGAGCAGCTGGCAGTGTGATTCATGTACAGTTCCAGGAACTCCATAATTCCGAAACCCGACCTCGACTCCGGCGGGCTGATGCGCCTCGACAGCAGGTCGCTCATCGGGGTGCGCTGGCCGTCCATCGTCGTCACCCCCGCCGGCGTCTGCTGCCCCGACGAGCTGGCCAGCAGATCTGCCGACCTCAGGTTCCTCCGCAGATCGAAGACCTTGACGGAGATCGGTTCGGACGTCGACGCCTGCAGCAGCAGCAGCGGCCGGCCGCCGGGCGTCTGCAGGTCGAGGTGCTTCGGCGGGTCGGCGGTCGACTTCGATCGCTGGCGTCTCAACCCCAGCGGACGGCCGAGTTTCTTCTTCGAAGCAGAAGGGGAAGAAGAAGAGGAGGTCGGTGAGATGGGCGGCTGAAGCCTCGTTCTATCGTCGGCCGAGTCGACGGCGGCGGCAGAGGTGGAGACGGGGTGGATCGTCGGCGCCTGATCGCTGGTAACGGATTTCTTCCGGAAGCGGAAGAAGTCCGCGATTCCGCGGGACGAAGACCGCGGTCTGACGTCGACGCCCAACGAGGCGAATTCCGCGTTACGATGCGTCGTGAATGGTAACAATGAGGCTCTCTGCACAGATCAATCAATTATTAACTATACTGGTCTTTTAACTCTGTATTGAACAATGTTAACTGCAAGCAACATAGTGAATATAGGGTTTTAACTCTACTGTTACAGCGCTATAAAAATTGTCTTAGTATTAATAATAATAATAATAATAATAATAATAATAATAATAATAATAATAATAATAATAATAATAATAATAATAATAACTGTACATTGCACAATGTTAACTGCAAGCAACATAGTGACTATAGGGCTAACAAGGCAACATGGTGCAATATAGCCTTTATAGGTTCAAATGGCCTTATACACACACACACACACACACACACACACACACACACACACACACACACACACACACACACACACACACAATAGAACTAGTGTTGCATACATACAGGCAGGGTTTAATCTAGGCCGTTTCCCGGCGGGAAATTGCCCTTTTTCCGCCGGAAATTTCAAATTTCCTCCGGAAATTTTGGCATCCTACATCAACTAACAGCAGCCCCCCTAGCTGACTTTCCCCCGTCCTTGCCAGTCCCGGCCCCCACCCCACTCCCGGAGTCCAGAGTCTAGATTAAACACTGCATACAGGACTGATAGGGGACATTTTCCCCAGTCTAGATCATGGGGGCGCCACGAGCCAAATATTGGGTGGGTGGTCAATAAGTTGCCAGTTTGCGACATGAGTTTGGTTAATTCCTATTCCCTTGCCTCCCATAGGACCTGGAGCCCTCAGCCCTGGACCCATTCCCTCCTCTTCCCCAGTTAAACGTCCTTTACAGTTAAACGTCCTTTCCCTCACTGAAGTAAGGCAAGGTAGGTCTTGGAAACTCAGATTCGATTTCAATCAGGAAATCGCGTAAATGGCGACGACTGATTGCAAAGACTGATTGTAAAGACTGATTGCATAGAGTAAGACAGCTGAAAGTTGAAGGTTGGTTGTAATCAAAGTCTACGTTTCTATGACACAGACGGCAAAAAAGAGATTCCCATAGTATATATTTTGCGCATGCTCATTTTTTTGCCGCGGGCCGGATTAAAGACCTTGGCGGGCCGTATCCGGCCCGCGGGCCGTACTTTGGAGACCCTGGCCTAGGATACGCTATAACCGAGTACGTTGTAACGAAGTTCTACGGTATTGATCATTATCACAGATTTAGACTTCCTTCTCTTTTTCGACATCTGCTTCGGTCACATCAAAAAACGTTTTCAATTGCGACCGACTAAGCAGATTACAACTTCAAATACCTCTTCAAGCTTTTAACTACCTGAATACAGGTACATACTGTTTAATGTGTGTAATACAGGTGCAGATTAATACACTAAGTCTTTGTATGGTCGAGGCAGGCTATATGAGTAGCAGAAGCAGTGGCGGTTCCAGGCTTTTTGGTGGTGGTGGGGTGAAATGAATTCATAGGGGTTGGTAGGGGGGGATGAAAAGAGAGGAACGAAAATCAATAAACTTTGCCGGAAAAAGGCTGACAAGCAAAAAAAGGCAATTTTTCCGAATTTTACTAGACTTTTACCGAAAAAATAGGTCGACAGGCAAAAAAAGTCCGGCGGGGGGATGCATCCCCACTCATCCCCCACGTAGAACCGCCACTAAACAGAAGTGTCATTTACAGTATAATTTGCGTTATCTGGTTTTTACCAAGTTGGACGAAGATAATTAATAAACAGTGTGAGTGTTATAATATGAAATTACAATGTCGTTTATGCCGAATGTTTTTAGATACTATGCATTCAATTAATCGCTATATATATATATATATATATATATATATATATATATATATATATATATATATATATATATATGATCAGGCCTCGAATGCCAGTTAACCATAGGTCTAATCAAGGTTATTAATTTTCTAGGATTATAAATTATGGGGTTTCGGTATATTTTGGGGGTCCATCCTTGCCAGGGCGCGATTTGTATGGGGGAAAGAGGGGATTCCCCCCACTGCCCAACTGCATTCCCTACTGCTACATCCTCCCACCACTACATCCCCCACTGCTACACTTTCCCAACAACTACATAACCCCCAAGCTCGACATATTCGCCCCACCTCCACTGCTCCAGGTCACAAATCGCACCCTGATCCTTGCCGAAAAAGCCTGACAAGCAAAAAAGGTCATCACAGGCTCAGATTGGGGGGGCGTGTTGGGGGGTGTCGGCCTCAAATTGGGGGAGGGTTAGGGGGTGTAAAAATATACCTGGGTCTAATAATATACCTAGCGCTTCAGTTGTAACAGACTGCAGACTATACTAGACCAGACCAGTTGTCATTTTAGCCTCTAATGCTATACACGTTCTCTCCGGCCTTCTCGTGCATAGGTTACACATTCAGCTGTCGGTTGTTACAAAGCAGAACTGATAGATGATCGCGAACCTTGAATGTTATTTGTCACCGTGACATTCACACCCACATAAGTTTAAGCATTCGAACGACAATAGATCATATGCGTAGGTTATAAATATCATTTACGAGCTATTTCTGCTGATATATATATATATATATATATATATATATATATATATATATATATATATATATATAGATTGGGGCTAGTTGAGACGATTTTTGCCCCGACCTCCCCTACTAGCGTTCAGATGTAGGTCTGTGATAAAGTTTTTATGACCGCGAAATCTCACCACGTCGATAAACTATACTATGAATATCTTCTTATGGTCGGTAGGTCTAAGGGCTAGAGAGGTGGGAGGGGGCTTTTAGGGGAGGGTTTTGGGGAGAATGCGCCCCGCGCCTTGTTAAGGGGTCCTTGATGTCTTTATGAGAGAATTGTTCAGTGCTAACGGTTGGTATGGACTTGGGTCCATTTTTAAAAACCCGACCAAACTCATCATGATTCAGACCGACGAAAGCAATTTTAGGGGGTATTGCTCTCAGATTGGTGGTGTAGGTTTTTTTTTTTTTTGGGGGGGGGAAGTGTTATGGGGTGTAAAATATCTCTGCGGTTTTCCTCTGTACTCCGCTAGATCTGACACTAATACATTGATTAGATTTGGTTCGATGCAATACATACTCTCTCCCGATTGTGGTAAACTTCCGGCGGTGCGTTCTGGAGCAGGTCCAGTCGTCCGGACTTCTTCAACGGAAGCTCCTGACCGCCGACTTCCGCCTGGTCGATGCTCGCTCCTCCCGCGGCGGCGGCGGAAGACGGGTCTTGCCCGGCGGCGAGCTTCGACCAGCGCGGCGCAAGGTCTCTCTTCTGACGGAACATCTTGGCCCACAGCGACTCGACGGTCCCGGGCGCCACCACCTGGGGACGGTTGACGCCCGGGTCGGCGAAGTAGATCTGGGGCCGGTCGACGGTGGATTTCGACCGGTGACGCTGCCCGTCGGTCGTCGCCGCCGCCGCCGCCGTCGCCGCCGCCGACGACGACGACGACGAAGATGATGCTTCCGTCTTCGAAGTCGACTTTCCATCGGGCAGATCGGAGACGGCGTTTGATTGTCGACGGGGTGGGGGACGACTGTTGACGTCTCCTCTGGGCGGATCCAGGACTGAAGACCCGCGAAGACCCTCGCTATCCTCCTCCGGAACGGGTGATTCTGGATGGTCGTTGTATTTCTACAACAGACAAGGATCGCAGAGTGATTAGACCTATATGCCCACTAGTGTAGGCCCCTAATGCCGATTTGTGTAAAGCGCCCTTGACTTTGATCTATGTCATGCATACGGCGCTGTATAAATTGTCTAATAATAATAATAATAATAATAATAATAATAATAATAATAATAATAATAATAAATAATAATAATAATAATAACAACAATAATCAGGGCCGGCCTTAAGCGTGGGCAAACCGGGCCTGTGCCCAGGGCCCCCGCTCCTCTAAGAACCCCGCGCAAGCCAAGCGGGGTGGGCAGTACAGTACAACAGCACACCCCGCCGGGCGCCGGATACCCTCGCCTGGGGCCCCGCAGGACCCCTCGCCCGAGGCCTCGCGGGCCTGATAATAATAATAATAATAATAATAATAATAATAATAATAATATTATTATTATTATTATTATTATTATTATTATTATTATTTATTATTATTATTAGTGACGTGGCCGGGATTCCAGAAAGGGGGTGGATCGACGTTCCAGACGAAAAGTCTTGGCGAGTAGAAAACAGTATCCGTGTCACGTTCCCGGCGCTTTGAAATTCTTTCGCTCACATTATCATACTTACGTACCACCACAGCCATCCCTGCCCCTCCCAACCGCTCAGTGGTTTTGCACGATCCAACAAATTTTCTAAATTTCAGAATCGTCGAGCGAATCTATTTTTCTACACATACTTGTATCATCGATGTATACCTGGAAATTGCGGATGGCAATTCTTGGTCAATATCATTTATATTTTTAAATTTACACACACACAAACATATATATATATATATATATATATATATATATATATATATATATATATATATATATATATATATATATATATATATTCAGTTAATCGCCATTGAACACATTAATGAAATGTTGATGCTTTATCTTAATAAGCAATAACTCTATTCTCTCTAATTGATTGAAAAATCTACTTATATGTCCATATTTTCACTTGCATGTCTATCAAAACATCACATAAATAATTTCGGAAGATCGAGAGTTTTAATGTGTTCGATCTAAGATGTTTTTGTGTGGTGTTCGACTTCTTAAGTTTGTCATTTTTGAGTATTTAAACTAATTCAGTTATTTATTTTTCAATTACAGTTACAGTTATTTTTATTTTTCAGTTATGCGTTACAGTTACAGTTATTGTTATTTTTCAGTTATACGTTACAGTTACAGTTAACTGATTTATTATTTTTCAGTTAACTGATATAGGAGTATCCAGAACAATCTCTATGGTCACTGATCTATGCCCACCAGCAAGAAATCTGCTTCTGCCATTGGCGTCTATTAATAGACGACAATGGTTTCTATGGTTTCTGCCCACCAGTGGGCGGAGCAACCGGACCTTGTTGGTAAACACTGGATACCCCTATTTCAGTTACAGTTGCAGTTAACTTAACCCAACCACACAGGTTAAACCGACCGCAGACCAAAACAGCACTCAACCTGACACATTTTACCGATGTATTATTTAAAAAAATAGCGCAGCGCCGCAGAGACGTAAACGTATATTTAAAGCCGACGAAAGGAGGCGGTTGGTACTCACCCTGTTCCGGTCGACTGCAACGGGGAGGCCTTCGGTCGAGTCGGAACTAGACCAGCTTCTCAGACGATGCAGCGGAAGAGAGGTGGCGGGGAGGGTGTGCGAGGAAGAGTTCGTCTCAAATGGGATCTCGTTCATCGTCTCTTTTTCTTCTTCCGTAAGGCTCCGTTGCGTTCCCAGGTGCGATCTGCGTCACCTTTCGAGTTAAATCCCCAGATCTAGTTGTACCGTTTGTCGCGAACAGCTTACGTCAGTGAAGGATATAAAGCAATCCACGTGGCTCCTTATCTTGTTTTTATCATTATCGCTGGCTATTATTATTATTATTATTATTATTATTATTATTATTATTATTATTATTATTATTATCATGTGAAAGTTCCGTGGAAGGCGGCTGTGCTAAATATCTGGAGTGTTATTATTATTATTATTATTATTATTAGTAGTAGTAGTAGTAGTAGTAGTAGTAGTAGTAGTAGTAGTAGTAGTAGTAGTAGTGATGTAGTAGTAGAAGTAGTAGTAGTAGTTGTTGCTGCTGTGGTGGTGGTGGTGGTGGTGGTGGTGGTGGTGGTGGTGGTGGTGGTGGTAGTGGTGATGATGGTGGATGTGTAGTAGTAGTAGCAGTAGTAGTAGTAGTGGTAGTAGAGTATTATTAATGTCTAAACTATTGACAATGCGATGTGGATAGGCCTACATGTTTTCACGATGACGTCACTTATTGCTTCTGTTCCGCAGTTGCCTGTAAAACAATAGAACAATATCAGAATAATATCAACACAATATCAGAACAATAAAACAATATCAGTAAACAAATTCCAATGTCGTTCAATTAATGGTTGGACTGTGTACCTATGGTATTTGATGCCCGTGACGGAGGTCAGACAATTTTGTTGACAGATTAACAAATCCTTAAAACAAAATCATGACATTTTATTGAAACACGATTGAAACTACAGATGCACTTTTCTTGCTTCTACTGGTCTATGACGTGCTCTCAACAGGGTGCGATTTGTGACCTGGAGCAGTGGGAGGGAATATATCGAGCTTGGGGGATGTAGTTGTTGGGGAAGTGTAGCAGTGGGGGATGTAGTGGTGGGGGGATGTAGCAGTAGGGAGATGCAGTTGGGAAGTGGGGGATGTCCCCTTCTCTCCTACAAATCACACCCTGGCTCTCAAAGTCAGTTTTCTCAGTTTCTTCTCTTTCTGCACTGAATGGAGAACAAGATCACAGAATGTTTGGCACCACCCTCAAGTGGCGCCCAGGACATCTGCCCCCCTACCTGCCGTAACCTAGGTTCGCCACTGCTTACCATTGGCCTAAGAGTCAGGGGCGTAGCCAGAAATTTGATTTGGGAGGGTATAAATATTTTGGGTGGGTATAAATCTTAACTATAAACCACATAAACCATATAAACCACATGTAAATCACATAAAAACGTTAAGGTAGACTGATTTTGAGGGTATATATACCGATATACCCCCCCCCCGTCGCTACGCCCCTGCTAAGAGTAATTGCAGGGCTCAGAGAGATGGCACTCTTACAGCAGAGGATCGGATACGCTGCTCTTTTAATTTATAAACCAGACTTCGAGGCGTGAATTCAGGATACGTGTGTAAGGAACGTCACCAGTTTTTTATTCTAGACTCCTGGACTCCGGGGGAGAACTGAAAAAGCGGGGAGGGGAGAACTGAAAAAGCCGGGGGGAAAGTCAGCTAGGGGCTGCTGTTAGTTGATGTAGTATGCCAAAATTTCCGGGGAGATTTGAAATTCCCGGGGGGGGGGGAATGGCAATTTCCCCCACCCCGGAAACGGCCTAGATTAAACCCTGAACGTCACATAAATATTGCATTTATTTATGGTGGAAATATTGGCCTACCAACGGTCTCGGTTTGCCATAACAAATAATGGGTCAAAGGCGTGATTTTCTATCAGGAATCGAGTAAGTGAGTAAGTAATTAAAAATCTCGTGAATTTCTATAGCGCTTTCGAGGCAGGTACCGCACAGTGGCTGCTTATTTATTCCTAGTTGCTCGAGACCTCCCCACTCTTTGAGAGGCCACCGTATGAAAGGGGAGCGGTAGCCCCACTTGAGCCCCACCCCCAGATTTTCATCCAAGTTTACGCCAAAAAAATAGGTTTGTATTTCTTTCTCACGGATGCTGTCCACCGACTTTTTCACAGTAGCAGTTTAATCGCGGCCAAAGAACTTAGACCTCGCATCTGTAGTCTGTACTTGAGCAACGCACAGTAATCAATTATGTAAAAATCGACACGTGTTAGTAATAGTTGCAACACTCCGGTTGACAATTCAATCAGGCGATCGTCTTCAATTAACCAGGGTTGGAGTTGCCGGGAGAGTTGGGGGTTGGGGGCGTTGAACCCCCCCCCAGCTAACTTTGCAATCCTCACAAAAATCGCATATCGGGTACACGCAGTTTATGTCGTTCACTGAATTTCAGTCCTCGACCGCCCCCCCCCCCCGCCCAGCTCAAATTTCACAACTCCAACGCACTACAATTAACGTAACTGAAATATGAAACCAACTCACCGCTGACGAGGATATGTACGAAGAATTATTGCTCTTTTTTTAAAAAACAACTCAACTTTCGGGATGTTTGCCAATGTACGCGATCTGCAGTTATAGACATATACCCCCTGTTGGCCTGTGACTTCTATTAACATTATTTACAGCGTCGCTACGCCACGCAACAGTAACCAACTGGGTCGACATTTACAGTAGGTTGCTACTTTTAGAACTGTCTTTCATATTCAAATCAGACCAAGCGTCAAATGGACATTCCTGTATTGGGCGAAGTTGAATAGAGCCAAAGGCGGCCCAGCCCAATGTACAGGTGATCAAATGCCTTGGCATAGGTCCTTCAGAAGGCCGTCACACTGTTCGGGCTTCGTTACCTGTGCGCTGGAGACAGCGAAAAGGTGTTTCTACTCTGGCAACGACAAGTAAGTAAGTAAGTAAGTAAGTAAGTAAGTAAGTAAGTAAGTAAGTAAGTAAGTAAGTAAGTAAGTAAGTAAGTAGGAACGTTCTAGAAGCTACTAGATTGAGAAACGTTTGCTCACAACGTAAGGCAGCTGGTTAGATTTAGGGTGGGTGGGAGATGATGAAAAAACGTCCACGAGCTGACCACGGGTCCGCGCACTGTCGTGTCAAGTGGTATTTAGGTACCGCGGTAAGGGTACCTACGTGTGTTCAGACGTTCCGGTAGCTATGGCGCAGCTAGTTATTTACAGTGGCGGCTCCAGGATTTGGCAAGTGGGGGGGGGGCAGGGAGCGTTGGGGTGGCAAGTTTGCGCCGACAAGCATCAGAAATGACCAAAAATTCCAAGCACAGTAGAACTTCGTTATAACGGACCCGGTTATAAACGTATACTCGCCTATAACGTACCGCTATGCATGGTCCCGTGTGTTGCGCTACCGTAATGAATGGTATTGGATATAACGTAACGCGGATATAACGTGCTAAATTTCACAGACCGCCCTAAGTACGCTATAACGAAGTTCTACTGTAGCGCCTTTTTTGTATTGAGGTTATATTTAGCGCCCGATCGGCTGACGTCATAGGAATGTTCGATCTGTTTCCGGGGCATACAAATCCGGTCGAATCATTTCCGCATTAGCCTGGTTCCCTGTCCCATAATCTGATAACGGTCTTGTAATCTGTAAGTTTAGACGCGACAGCGGTCGACTGCGAGAGACCCTCTAGAGTCGATGTCGATGTGACGGTTAGAGAGAGAGAGAGAGAGAGAGAGAGAGAGAGAGAGAGAGAGAGAGAGAGAGAGAGAGAGAGAGCGAGAGAGAGAGAGAGCGTCGTATGAGAGTATTATGGCAGCGGTAATTACAAGTTCCAGTTGTGGTTCACTTTCACGTTAATTCGATCACATTTCTCTCTCTCTCTCTCTTTCTTTCTCTCTCTCTCTCTTCTCTCTCTCTCTCTCTCTCTCTCTCTCTCTCTCTCTCTCTCTATCTATCTATCTATCTCTCTCTCAGGGCTCTACTGCGCGCTACCCTGGATTTCACACGGGGAGCGGGGTGAGAAGAGTGTGGAGGGAGGTGGGGCGGGCGGGTGGGCGAGCAGAGGGTAGCGGATGTGGGAGGAGAGAGCACGTAACGCTTTCGATCCGTTCACTGGATGCTCTGCACTTGCGCTGGGAGACGACGAGAGAGAGAGAGAGAGACAGACAGACAGACAGACAGACAGACAGACAGACAGACAGATACAGAGACATTACGGAACGGATGATCGACAGAAGCTGGAAATGACAAACGACTTCCGCTTATGTCGCCTGGCGAGACATGAAGTCTAAACACGCACCAATTTTTATTATAGCAGTGGTTGTTGTTAATTGTTAACGATGCTGACTAAGATGCGAAGAATATCCAATTCAAATGTTAAGTCAGGGCTGTTTCACGGCTCGGAAACTTGTATGTCCGTCAACAGTGGTTCTCACACAGGGCAGACCCTACTGAATCACTTTAAATATTATTATTATTATTATTATTATTATTATTATTATTATTATTATTATTATTATTATTATTATTATTATTATTATTATTATTATAATCGCGTTGTTAGAAAACGACTAAGCTTTGCTAAGAAAATGTCTGCGGAAATTCACATGTATCCGGCGGCCGAACAAAAATCCGGCCACGAAAAACTGTGAAAAAATCAGGATATTTCTCAGGAATTTGCGCTCGGGGGAGGGAGGTTGTCCCATGATTGCAAGGGGTGCTAATGTCCAGTGTTTCATCTAGAATCCTTGGGCCCAGAGGTAATAGAATTGGGCGGGGGTGGGGGTGGCGGAAATATTTACAGCAGAAGAAATTTTTAAAAGGACATGGAGATGGCCAGGCGTACTCCGAGAAAATATGGCAAGTGTTGAAATGGAGCTGCTCAGGTAAAAGGAAAAAGAGGAGGGCAGCGAAACACACGGAAAAGATCATTTTAAAAAGAGCATCAAGGAAATGGATATACCTGGAGTGAATTAGATCACCGGGCAGCAGAGCGAGTGAAATGGAAGGATCTTGATCGCGGCCTATGCTTCACTGGGAGTGCCAATGGCTGAAGAAGAAGAATAGATGATGATGATGATGATGATGATGATGATGATGATGATGATGATGATGATGATGATGACGATGAAGGAGAAGAAGAATAAGAAGAAGAAGAAGAAGATGATGATGATGATGATGATGATGATGATGATGATGATGTTGATGATGATGATGATGAAGGAGGAGGAGAATAATAATAATAATAAGGTGATGATGAAGATGATTATTAAGATGATTTTGATGATGATAATGATGATGATGATGAAGGAGGAGGAGAAGAAGAATAAAAAGAAGGAGAAGATGATGATGATGAAGATGATGATTATTAAGATGATGATGATGATGATGATAATGATGATAATAATATTAATGGTGATAATGATGATGAAGGAGGGGGAGGAGGAGGAGAAGAAGATGATGATGATGAAGATGATGATGATTATTAATATGATGATGATGATAATGATGATGATGAAGGAGGAGGAGGAGAAGAAGAATAAGAAGAAGAAGATGATGAAGATGAAGATGATGATTATTAAGGTGGTGGTGATGATAATGATGATGATGATGATGATGATGATGATGATGATGATGATGATGATGAAGGAGAAGGAGGAGGAGAAGAAGAAGAAGAAGAAGAGGAAGAAGAAGAAGAGGAAGACGAAGAAGAAATTCATTGCCATCCCCCACCAAGAGTTTTTGGAACCGCCACTGTGGGCCTACCCATCAACAGCATATCCGAAATATAACAGACTAAACTTCGTCCAGTTGTTATTGGCAAACCACTCTCTCTAATCTCCGTCATCCGTTTGGCTGGCTTCACCGGCTGACGCGGCCGCATAGAATCGACGGCATATCCAATCAATACATTCGTTCTTACGTTTGTCGGTCCATCATTCAACAAAGCTCACCGCGTACGACTGTCTTGCTGCTGCTGCTACTCACTTTCTAAAAAGACACAGAATCTACAAGTACTCGAAGTAGAAGCATAGTACTGGAATGTCGTGAGATTAACAATGTTTTAACGGAGGGGGGAAATTAAATCGAATTTATTTTTTAACATCGGTTTTCATAATTATAACGAGCGTTGGTAATAGTATACAGTGTTTATTCTAGCCACCTTGACATTGGGGATTTTGAAATGTTTGAGGGGGGGGGGCAAGGTCTGAGTCTCCACACTTATTTTGGGGGGGGGGCGATTTCCATCCCCCAGCCAACATATAAAAATTTGGGGGAATTTTAAAACTTTGGGGAGGGAGAGGAATTCCCTCCAGAGAAGGCCTAGAATAGACACTGAACAGTATATTTATCTGTCGGTATTTTAAGAGATTAACGTTATGACGTGGCGCTATAGAAGCTGATTTAGCGATCGGGCTGCACTGAAAACCTGGCGACAGTATAGCGGTATTCTAAAGGAAGATTACTATACGCAGAGGCGCTATAGAAGCCAATTAATTCTCGGATAGCTGCGCGTGTGTTTTGCGGTGAACGACATGAAGCAGGAACGCGTGGCCGTCCTGTGCCTGACCATACTGGCGGTCAGTTTCGCCCTGTGGGACCCATCTCGGTCGGAACTCCAGGACCCCGGAGCACCGGCGGTCCAGTCGGGCGGCGACAAGACCGGCGGCGGACCGGACGGAGGAGGAGGAGGAGGAGGAGGAGGAGGACAGAGAAAGGTGAAGACATCGTCGTCGAAGCACCAACAGGACAGAACGGGGACGTCGAATCAGAAGGACGGAAAGAAACAGCCGCTGCAGGAACAGCACGCCAGAAGACCCTCCTCTTCCTCCCCCCACAGGGACGCCGACTACTGCGGAGGGGGCTCAGGTCCAGCCGGGCCTCCCGGCGTGCCCGGATCGCCCGGAATGCCGGGTCCGCAGGGCGTGCAGGGAACGCAAGGGGTCCAGGGAATACAGGGCGCGGCCGGACTGCCCGGATTGCCCGGGACACCAGGATCCAAGGGAGACATCGGTAAGTTAGACTTACTACTACTACTACTACTACTACTACTACTACTACTACTACTACTACTACTACTACTACTACTACTACTACTACTACTACTACTACTACTACTACTACTACTACTACTACTACTGCTGCTGCTACTACTACTACTACTACTACTACTACTACTACTACTACTACTACTACTACTGCTGCTGCTACTACTACTACTACTACTACTACTACTACTACTACTACTACTACTACTACTAATAATAATAATAATAATAATAATAATAATAATAATAGGGCCTAATAACAAGGTTTAGAGTGGTTCAGTATGGTCTGCCGTGTGTTAGAACCACTGTCTGTTAAAGGTAAGGTAAACCACGAAGGCGCTATATAAAGTCACGTAATTTTTTTAACTTACTTGCTTAAGAGTGCATGCACTCATTTCTTAGTGAATAATTGATCTCACATAGGCCTATAAGCCAAAAAGTTCGTCACCTAATATTTTGCTCGATTGAGTTAGTTATTTAGCGCTATGTGGCATTTTTTGCAGCTCAGTCGATATTTGTCTTTGCTTTTTCGTTTCTTTTTTACTATACCTTAAGCCCGATTTTGGCGCCCCTCAACGCATAGAATAATCATAATACGCAATAAAAATTGTTTTGGTCGGGCAACCAAAGGGGTTTGACCCTAACCCCCCCTTAGCTACGCGACTGTACAGTGGCGTCGTCAGGAAATTTTGGTTGGGGGCAAAAGGGGCTAGCGTGTCAGATTCCTTACCCACCGCTGCCCCCTCACAGAAAACTTTCTCACCGGATTTGCGCGAATCTGGTAGGTGGTCTGGGGCAGGTGAGGGGGGCACTTGCCCCATTTGCCCCCCCCCGTGGCGACGCTCGTGCCTGTTTGACATTGGACAATGCAAGGATTAGTGCTACAGTAGGCTATAGATATGCAAAATTCAGAAGAGTGATGAAATGAATTAAAACCACATTTTCGTTTGTCCCCAGCTTAGCTGAGTCAAACCGTACTAGAATTGTCAATATATTCTGCCTCAATTTTATTCTAGAGCATTCGAAATGCTCCGAAAAATGGTGAGCCATTTGAAAGGACACTATACAAAGTCTTTCAGAAATCTGTTCTCTGTCAAATGTCTAAAAAATCGAACGAGATAAGAAGGGGTTTAAGAGAGCTGGTTTCTTGTAAGACAAGTTCTATAGAAAACAAAAATATTATATAATTGATAGCCTGTTTGCAGTGCGTTGCCAGGGATTTTTGGTTGGGGGGGCAAAAGGGGCTAGCGTGTCAGATTCGTTACCCACCACTGCCCCCTTCACAGAAAACTTTCTCACCGCATTTGCGCGAATCTGGTAGGTGGTCTGGGGCAGGTGAGGGGGGCACTTGCCCCATTTGCCCCCCCCCGTGGCGACGCTAGTGCGACTGTATGTGTGTGTGTGAGTGTGTGTGCTAAGAGTAAGTTGAGACATATTTGTCAATGTTCTTTCAAGTGGTTTAGTAGGATTTCTCCTGCGTTGAAAATAGAAAATGATTGTCGATTGAAATGTTCTCTCTCTCTGTCTCTCTCTGTCTCTCTCTCTCTCTGTGTCTCTGTCTCTCTCTCTCCTCTCTCCTCTCTCCTCTCTCCCAAAAGAAGAACCGATCAGTAAGCACTATTGTAATAGTTTAATAATTAATAAAGAATATAATAATTAATAAAATAATAATAATAATAAATAACTAAATAATTAATTAATAAAAAGATTATAATTATTATCTTTTTTTATTAATATTCTTAGTTTAATAAATCTAAATGTTCAGGTCGTCGCGGCTACAAGGGCCAGAAGGGAGACCCGGGGGCGTCGTCGTCGTCGCTTCCCGACGGCAGGCAACAGCACCAGGGCGGCTGGCAGCAGCAGCAGCACCACCATCCCGGCTCCTTCTCCTCCGTCTCTCCTCCTCCGCCGACGGCGCCCGTTGCCTTCTCGACCAGCCTCGACGAAGACCTGTCGCGGGCGGCCGAGTATCGCATCATCCACTTCAACGTCGTCCTGTCTAACGCCGGCGACGGCTACGACACGTCGACGGGCGTCTTCACGGCCCCGCTGAACGGGTCCTACCTGGTCGGCTTCAGCGGCGTCAGCTACCGCGGCCAGAGCGTCCTGCTGCACCTCGTCCGCGACGGGCAGCGACTGCTGTCCGCCTTCGACAATTCCGGGTGCGGGTGCTGCCCCCAGGCGACCCCCGGCGCGTCCGATTCGGAGGTCAACAAGTGCGCCGGGTCGGCGTCGAACGCCGGAATCGTCCCTCTGGACAAGGGGGACAAGGTCTGGGTCGAGCTGCCGACCGGGTACGCCCTTCATAATGCCCTCTACCACAACTACGCCAGCTTCTATGGATATCTTCTCTTTTCGTCTGGAACGGCGGTATCTAACCCTAGAGGATAGGTTGGATAAGATCAGGGGCGTAGCGACGGGGGCTATATCAATGTATATATACCCACCAAAAATCAGACTACCTTAAAGTTTTTAATGTGTTTTTTAAGATTTCCAAAATGTCTAAAGATCTATGCCTCCCCAAATCACATTATACCCCCCAAATCAAATTCTTGGCTACGCCCCTGCAGGGGATCCTCTGTGGCTTCTGTCTGTTGCATGATGTCTTAACTGTTGTTACCCTGGCTACAGTATATTTAAGTAGTGTCATAGCTTGTCTATTTGTCTATTCTAGTGGAAGAAAGCTTCAGTATTTCATGTACTACCTGAAATGGTCGTGAAAACTGTTCAATTTAGATGGTTTTATCAGTTTCTTCATTAAAAAAGGCTAGACCTATATATTGTGCTATTGTAAGGAACGCAATATTAGACATTCTTTTAGTGCTTAGTTAGTCGAAATTCAAACCAATGTCTTCGACTAATTACGTATTTTTATCTTTGTATTCTTCCCAGTATCATTGTATTCATGGAGGTATTATACCAGGAGACGGCATTACGTCATTTTTAGCTCAGGCTGCGTGAAGCCAGTAGCACGTAGGCTAACTATAGTACATCCATAGTTAGCGGCCATCTTGGTAGACCCAAATCATGTGTTAGCGGCCATCTTGGTAGACCCAAACTGTGGCTGCCGTCTGGGAATTTCCCAGCTAGTCGGCTTCGCCGAAATGACGTAATGCCGTCTCCAGGGATAATACCTCCATGATTGTATCACTACGTTCTGCGCGGCTTCCATAAGGACAACTTTAGCGCGGCTTGGTACTTGAATATCGGTACTTTGGTACTGTCCTTGTAGTGAGACGTGGTACTTATGACCAACTCAGCCGTTCGTCTCTTAGGCGAGGAAAAAATTAACGTCACATCACCGCGTAATGATAGTGTAACCAAGAAGACGATGCATTTTGTTTAACATCTTTATTAGAAAAATATTTATTTACAAAATTCGGCAAAATTCTTTAAAAACATAGCACATAAAGCGGCATTATTAAATATTTTAAAGCTTGAATTGAGACAAAGAGATAGAAGAGAGATCTTTCAAATTCGCAACCTTTGAGTCTTCGACGAAAGATATGAATTCATATAACCCCCCCCGCCCCTTGGTCCAAACTTTCGATAGAGAATTCTTCTCGTGAAAACTGCCATAGATAGTGGCGTAACTAGAGAGGGTGCATGGGGGTCCGGCCGCTCCCCTGGTCAAATTTTCAAAAAAGCGGCGCCTTTTTCCGCGGTGCAAAAGAGCAAAAACGGGGCGAACCATTTTTTTGCTTCTCACGACTTTTTCTGACCCGTGTGTGTGGAGAAAAATGTCGGGGAGAGAGAATGTAGATTGTAAAAGTGACGCCTTTTTATTAAATATATGCTCCCCGCTCCCCTATTGTTAAAACCTGGCTACACCACTGGACGCACACACACAAACACACACACACCCGCACGCACACACACACACATATACGTTTGGTTATTTGCTGTAGTAGGCCTATTTAATGCCATCAGATTAGACAGTTCGACAATAAGCATTTATTTGATGATACAGACTTAGATACGATAAATTGTAGCGATAGGCACATTAATGGAGACAGTACAATGCAATCTTAACTAAACTTACATGCTACATTTAAATAGTTTTAAGACGGAAAAAGCGAAGGACTTCTATAGCGCCCATCGAGGAAGCGTGTAGTGAAATTATGGAATCATTATGCATCAAAGCAGTGATTGGATTAAAATTTCCTAGGGACCCGAACGAAGGGACCCCCCCCCAAAAAAAAAATATCCAAAATTGGTTTCGGAGAAATATTACCAATACTTAACTTACTTAGCATGATTTAAGGTGACTTATAAGGCATTACCGCCTGCGTGAAAGCCACTAGGGGCGCTGACGGGGCTTGAACCCACTCCGCCAGCCGACCGCTCCAGCGCGTAACCCACTCTGCCCCCTTTCGCTCAATGAACACATGATTTGAACGAATTAATATAGCTGAGAAAACACATTAACCCGAAATTCCTGAAAACAACGTTTTAAGAACGCCATGCCTAATAATAATAATAATAATAATAATAATAATAATAATAATAATAATAATAATAATAATAATAATAATAATAATAAAAATAAAATAATAATAAAATAAAATAATAATAATAATAAAATACTACTACTACTACTACTAATAATAATAATAATAATAATAATAATAATAATAATAATAAAATAATAATAATAAAATAATAATAAAATAATAATAATAAAATAATAATAATAAAATAATAATAAAATAATAATAATAAAATAATAATAATAATAATTAAGTGAAGACTTCGAAATCGTAATTTAGGCCACGCACGGAAAATTCACGCAACCTGTCACGTGACAGCGTGACAGTCGAAAGATGACTGACTGACATGACACTCCATCCATACGATCTTGGACGTCCGTCCATCCAGATTCCGCTAATCACGGTCCAAGGTTGACGGACCGCTCGAAACTGCCTTCGAGGCAGATGTTGTCGGCACACGCCTGGCAGAGGCTCGAGTTGTGCTGCGTCCTCGGCTTTCCCTTGCGTCGCTCACGATAGACCGGCGTCTGGATCAGACCGTAATAGTGCTTTCCCACGGAATGATAGACGTTCGTTACAACCTGAGGTCAGAATCAAGGATTATAATTATTATTATTA
Organism: Metaphire vulgaris; assembly: GCA_018105865.1. Lineage (NCBI taxonomy): Eukaryota > Metazoa > Annelida > Clitellata > Crassiclitellata > Megascolecidae > Metaphire > Metaphire vulgaris. The sequence goes on from CM030861.1 coordinate 10,100,876, forward strand.
TTATTACTAATTATTATTATTATTATTACTAATTATTATTATTATTATTACTACTAAGACAATTTTTATAGCGCTGTAACATGGTTAAGTACCAAAATCAAAAGCGCTTTGACAACGCTGACATGTCAATGGTGGACAGAAGATGGCGATGTTGAAGTCCGCTCGAATGAAGAAAACAAAACTACTAATACTAATACTAATACTAATACTAATACTAATACTAATACTAATACTACTACTACTACTACTACTACTACTACTACTACTACTACTACTACTACTACTACTAATAATAATAATAATAATAATAATAATAATAATAATAATAATAATAATAATAATAATAATGCGTCAAGGAATTCGATAATTATTATTTATGATAACCATTATTAAGCAGCAGAAATCTCCTAATCTGTGCGCTGACTCCAAGACATTATTCGAATAGATTTTTTCCCACAACAGGTCTGATTCCCGATGGCTTCTCCGAATAATTCCGGTTTGAAATGGGTTTAATCGTCGGCGAATTTTTTGGACAAAAATATTTTCCGGTGCGCAATGTTATTATGCAAACGTTTATATCAAATTCTATGCGGCGATAAAAATGATTGAAGCCGCATATATAAAAATAAAATGTATCGAAATCAAATGGAAAGAGAGAGAGGGAGAGAGACAGATAGAGAGACTGACAGATAGACATACAGAGAGACAGACAGAAAGAGACAGAGAGAGAGACAGACAGAGAGACAGAGATAGAGAAAGAGATAGAGAAAGAGAGAGAAATAAAGAAAGAAACAGATATATATATATATATATCTTGACCTTCTGACCTAGTTAAGCTTCATTAAATAAATATGTCCCTCTGTGCGGGCGTTCAAACACACTGCCACGGGATAGGCCTATATATAATCAGCGAGCGATTATTTAGTAAGCCTCTGTGTTTATCTGTTATATCTTTATTCTCAAAGGGACCGCGTTTAGCTAAGCACAGTCAGTCCAAGGTCCTACGAATAGGCTTATAATTGTCGAAAGCGGATATAATATTAGCAAGTCTTTGCGGAACATCAAAGCGCATATCTAAGGAGTAGCCTACCTCCTTAGATAATAGGCTATGCCTTGCTTCTCCCGAATACTGACAGAAGTACATGTACACTCTACAACCTCGACCGCCACGGACTATGGATTACGGACTATGGATTTCACCCGGATTGAGCGCTCGTGAATAAGCTGGTGCACTGCGCCAAGCTTTCGGGCAGCGCTATAGAAATTTCGTGTTTACTTACTTACTTACTTACTTAGACAAACGCAGCACACACCATTGGTCGCGTCGAGATAATAAAAAGCTGCAATTAGACCCGGTATTTGCCCTGGCGCAAAAATGAAAGTGGTCCTAAATGAAAGAGAAAGTGACCGAACTATTTATTATTTTTATTGATTATAATATCTGCTTTCAGTTTTGACAATATGAAGTCAATACTCAATAATAACAAGTTTTTTAACGCAACATATTTGCTAATTTGTCTTTGACAACGACGATAAACTAAATATACATCCATAACAACCAATACAAGCACAGTGTTTGTTTAGTGGTTAATTGCCCTGAGATAATAATAATAATAATAATAATAATAATAATAATAATAATAATAATAATAATAATAATATAATAATAATAAATAATAATAGCAATAATAATAATAATAAATAATAATAATAAATAATAATAATAATAATAATAATAATAATAATAATAATAATAATAATAATAATAATAATAATAATAATAATAATAATAATAATAATAATAATAATAATAATAATAATAATAATAATAATAGCATAGTTTAGAGTGGTTCAATAGGGTCTGCCTTGTGTGAGAACCCCTATGTTGAGTATGTTCCACCCATCCATTCATTGACATTATGGTCTTGCTCTGTAATCTCATTTTCTGCCCTCTTGTCCTCTCGAAGGTTTGTTCCTGTGTTCTCCCTCTTTGCCCGCTTGTCTTTGCAGCGTACATGTTTGCTTTTAATTGCATATAGGATGGATTTAAACGTATATTTCGTCGATTTCTTGATAATGAAAGACAGAAACGTTATCTAAGTTTCTTAGAAATTTGGCCGCATTGCAAAATGACTGATGCGTCCTGGGTCTGCGTTACAATCTTGGCCGTCTTTCCACCTGTCTTTGCAGGCTGCCCAATGTGCCCATACAGTAACAGGATTCTTGACAGTTATCGATTTTTTTTCAAAAAATGGCAGGCGTTGAACCACTACCGCCCATAAAGTTTCGACTTGGATCCAGTGGCGGCTCCACAGGGAGGGCCCGGGGAGCCCGTGCCCCCTATTGAGTTCGTGGCCCCCCAGTGGTCCCCCTGTTGGGACCCTATACTTAATACTTCATACCTAACAACAAATGGTTGGCCCCCATGATTAGAAGTTGCCACCCCAACGCCCCCCTCCCCACTTGCCAAATCCTAGAGCTGCTGCTGCTTGGATCGAACCGGAAGATCCGGGAACAGATCCGGGGCGTACCTGAGGCAGGGATATTTTTACACCCCTCCAACACGCCCCCAACACGCCCCCAATTTGAAACCAACACCCCCACCCGCCAGAACCCCTCAAATCTGAGCCTGTGATGACCTGTTTTTGCTTGTCAGACTTTTTTCGGCAAGGATGGACTCTCAAAATATACCGACATCCCCCCCAAAAAAATTTGTAATCCTAGAATATCCCTGGTCTGGAGTTTACCTTCTGGACTTCTTCCGGGTACCACATGGCGTGCTCAAAGGATCCGGGTGTACACTTCTGACATTGCTGACCGAACAGTTTGAAGAAGACGACACCTTGACTAGAGGAACGATCCAGATGGAAAAGGAAGATGACGCGACCCTTCATGGAAGTCCAAGCCTTACCACATGTCTATCGAACAATTTACCAGAGGTAATACCATTCATTTATCATATCATCACTCAGTGTTGAAGACACTAAATAAATAAATAAATAAATAAATAAATAACTGACTAACTAGCTATAGCTAACTGTGTTCTTCCATAGCAATGGCAGGTTTTATTGTATTTCATAATATTTTGAAAAGAACGCAACAAGGAAAATACCAGATCTCGTACGAAATAATCGTATAGCCCGACAGATGTTTATATCCGAAACCTACATTATTTGAAGAGCCTAATAAAAATTACTCTGACTCTTCACATTATTGTCTTACGCCCTGTTTTATGGCACTTTAGGGATATAAAAATTGAGAAATGAAGTCATCAGGCAACGGACAAGAGCCACAGAAACAATAATATCGATAGAGTACGCAAAAGGAGATTAAATTGGTTTGGACATGTTAAAAGAATGGACAACAATAGATGGGCCTACAAAGCACTACATACACACAAAGTAGAAGGAGGACAGAGGGAGAGGAAGACCGAGAAAAAGATGGATGGATGACATCAAGGAAGATCTGGAAGTAAAAGAACATGTCGATTGTTGAAGGATGCAGATTAGCGCAAGATCGAGGAGCGACGTGGAAATGTTTCGTATCTAACTATTGCCGCCATGCAGGCAGACAGAGTGAAGATGAGAGTGAAGATGAGGGATAGATCCTATGCACTGACTCGTGAAATAAGGTTTGTTTTAGCGTAGGTGTCGAGATACCAATGTGATTTGACACGAATCTTCGACGCAATGTATAAATGTACGTGGTTTTAATCTTGCGACAGTCGACACCACTCAACGCAGGCTGATTTATTGCCACTAAAAGCTTCAGGTTAATTACTGTGCGCGTGTTCTATACTAAGCACGGTAAAGTGGCCTTTGAAAAAATAGACAGCAACTTGGATAGTATTGGGTTTTTTTACTTGGCTATAACGCGTCGTATTTGAATATATACATAAACTTCGATCGAATATTGAGCCTGGGCAATTTATTCAGTCCTTACTTGCTCAGCACTTAAGATACTTACGAACGATTTAACGGGCATTAACAGCCATGTAATAATGATAGTGATAATGATGATGATGATGATGATGATGATGATGATAATGATAACAGTGGCGGTTCCACGTGGAGGATGGGTGGGGATGCATCCCCCACCGGACTTTTGGAGTTACTTTTTTGCCTGTGAACAACTATTTTTGGGTCAAAGTCTAGTAAAACTAACTGGGGGATGAGCTTTTTTCTTCTTGTCAGCCTATTTTTCGGTAAAGCGCAGTAAAATAATTAGGGAGAAATTCCCTTTTTCAGCCTTTTCCGGCAAATTTTATTGATTTTTTCCCTTCTATTTTCACCCCCCACCAACTTATTATGAATTCATTCATTCCCCCACCAAGAAATCCTGGAACCGCCACTGAATAATAATAATAATAATAATAATAATAATAATAATAATAATAATAATAATAATAATAATAATACATTAATTAGTAAAATCGAAGCTAATAAAATAAACTATTGATTAGAATGAGATTATCGCAATGCACAACTCTTTTTTGCTGTTTTCACGCCAAAGCACTTTGGGAGAATTTGGAGATTTGAACGCAAAGGAAAGTTTAACATGTACCATTTAAACTGCAAAATTTAAAAAAATCTAACATATCTCGATAAACTTTGCAATCGTAAATTGTCTTAATAATAATAATAATAATAATAATAAAAATAATAATAATAATAATAATAATAATAATAATAATAATCGTATTCTGGAATAAAAGTTCTGGAACTCATGCAGGCATTTTGGCGATTTTCGTGAAAAAATTGTCGCCAAAATGCTCTTGGCCGAAAAGTGCTTCCAAGCAGAAAATCTTGTTCATAATATTATGTATATAATATACCGGGTTTCCGTCCAAATGACACCTCTGCACTTTGAAATTCGATAGAAAAACGTAAATGCCTGAGGTCAGGATGTAATATTGCAGAGGTGCACCAAATTTCATGCATTTCGACCCAGGGTTCTGAAAACATTTACAATGGAACAAGGTGCAATATATCTAATCTTAAACTTCTATAGCGCCACGTTCATAATGCACAGGAGCATCAACCGATGGCACACCAAATCCAAATCACTAAAGATCCAGGTTAAATCCAGGGTATCCGGCCGGACAAACGGGTGACTATACTCTACTTAAGAAATAAGGTAAAGGTAAAGTTCATCCGTATAGGCCCTGTACCCGTAGGTGCCGGTGCTGATCTCCGGTTTCATGACCATCAGCCCATATGTGGCTATTAAGCCATTTATCAGCGGACGGTGGCCAGTCATTCCGCCGATCCTATGGTTACCTTCGCAATGCTCCTCATTTTACCATCACGAAAAAGGCTGAGTCGACCTTTAGGGCTCCTGCGGGACTCGAACCCGCGACCTCCTGCCCCATATCATCCAACGTTGTTACCACTCTGCTAACTTCCCGCCCCATGCCTAAGAAATAACACGTCAGTTAAGTACATCGAACTGTCAGTACCTGACAAAGAAAGCGGACTTTTGCACTGTCGTGGAAGATTTTATAGCTGACATCGGTCGGTATTGTCGAAGCCGGTATCAACGTCCAACTGTGCGGTTGGAAGTAGGCAAACAGTTGATCGAAGACGCCGTGCCAAACCACTTCCATGCTGTTCGACACCACATCATCAGACAACGCAGTAAGTAAGTAAGCAAGTAGAATCTCGTGAATTTATGCAGCGCTTTTTAGAAAGTAGTACCGCAGTAGCCTATTAAAAATTTCTTGACGTTTAGTCTATATTTGAAATATATCAATAGCCAATGGGGTGAGCGCAGGGCCTTCTTTTGCTCGTTTTTTGCGCGGATGTCCACAAATTTTCTGAGTTTAGTGCAGTGATAAATTTTTCTTAAAACAGGCCCTGGGTGAGTGGGGGGGGATGCAAAACTAAGAGGCATATTTTGATATTCAACGAAAAATGAAGTCTAAACTGCCAGCGAAATGTTCCCTATACTTGTATACCTCTTCATGATTGGATCATATTTGATGCTGTTTATATGGCGCAATATAATAGGCATTCTGCATATCATCCGTGTTCAGTATCACGACTGGAGATTGTGACTTGCAGTTACTACATAGAGGTATTCCATTCCGGTTAACTTAAACTTATTATTTTAAAACGTCATTGTGTTAAGGTGATATTATTGTTTTAAAATCACACATCACAAGCATTGTAATAATAATAATAATAATAATAATAATAAATAATAATAATAATAATAATAATAATAATAATAATAATAATAATAATAACGTGATTTCAAGTGGTTTGGGATACTAAGTTAGCCTGTACGAAAACCACTGTAATAGTATTGTAATCGTTGTCGATTTATAACTTCTACACAGACTTAGTTATTACTATTAAGTTGTTTTGATCGAATTACCGTTATTATTAAACAGAATACAGCTAATTGACCTGTAGCACAAGAACGGTTACAAGCATATAGAGATGCGCCGGATGGCCAAAACCAATTGCGGACCTGATAAAATTCGAATTTTAAATTAACTGCAATTAACACATAATATAGGCTACTTGTTGTGTCGATCAATTATTTAATCAGAAATTTGCAAATCTTAGTCGTCAAATTTAAATGCAAATGGAATCAGAACTCTTAGAGTGTTTTGTGTTCAGAGGTGTCGGTGAGATATCTCGAGAAAGTAATCCCTTTATACGCACGCCCCCCTGAAACTGCTTGGCGGACCCCTATGAGATCGCGGACCCCAGTCTGAGAACCGCTGTTACGAAGTTCAGAGTAGAATACAATGGAGATCAGTGGCGTAGCCAGGATTTCCGGAAGGGGGAGTTTGGTTTTTGGTTTTGACGGTGACCAACTTTAAAAAATCTTGAGAAGCAAAAAAAACTTTATCACCTCATCACCTCTAATTTTTCCTGACAAAAAAGTCCTCGCCTTTTAAACCGTTACATTTTTAGCGCCAAGGGGTGGAGGTTGACCCCAAAGTCGCGTCACAAAATTAAAATTGCATAGAAACTCATTAAAAATATTTTGTTTTCGGCAGCCAAGGGGGTTAACCCCCCAAAAAACCCTTGGCTATGCCACTGATGGAGATCACATATCTATGTGTACAGCCAACAGACATCACATAGAGATGATTGCAACTAATTGGCATGACAAGATGCATTGCAGACACGCTATTGATGAGATGACCCCCATATATGTAAATAGGTATGTAATTGGTAACAGCTTGCTGACGGTACTGGGTATGGCACTAGGGGTGCCCGTATTTTAATTTCTCTACGCGTACCAGTAGAAATATTCTATCATCGTTTAATTACGGCAGCGAAAAGCAGAAACTCTTGTTGGATGTAAAAATATAATGAAAATGGGTTTAATTAACACGGAAGAAGCCGAGAAAATCGGCATTAACCCGTATCCACGTCAAACACGGATGCTCGTTATAACTTCCTCTACGCTGTCAACATGCGTCGGAATTTTAAATTGAAAAATTGAGATGATTTAATGCATTTTGCCCAGCTTTTAATTAAGAATGCTGGTATTGCCTTTGTAAACTGGTGTCAATCATTCGCTGCAGTTACGGATACTGAGTCTCCCCCTCAAAATCCCCCCCCCCAAATTTCAGCATTTACACAAATTTTGCATTGATGTGTCTTTTCCCCTCCAACCAAGTCGACCCCCCCCACGAAAGCCTCAATCCCCCCACGAAGGCCTGGAGTCTGGATAAAACACTGCCGAAGGGTATCAATCGATGGTACTTCAAGTCCATCCGCAAAACGGAACCGGATCATTCCGGAGATCAGTCGCGGAGGGAAACAGCAATACAGAGCTATGGAGGAAATGCCGATTGGAAGAGATGCTTGTTAAGTCGAGATCTGAAAATGCTCAGTATATACTGGAAGATCTGACAAACGGAGGGAAGGGGAGAATACAGATAGGGTTACATGTATAGGCTTTTCTTGATGCATATACCGCCACTTTTCTTGCTTTTATTGATGCGAACTGGTCTATGATGTGCTCAAAGTCAGTTTTCTCAGCGTCTTCTTCTCTTCCTACGCTAAGTTGAAAGCAACACAACAGAGTTTTTGCGGCCCTTTCAAGCAGCGCCCGCCCAGGGCATTTGCCCCTTCCATGGCATACCTTAGGTGTGCCACTGCAGGAATTACTTAAATTCCGAAGGCTATAGAGTTAGAATCGGTCAAATGAGTTTCATCAGTGGCGGTTCCAGGATTTCTTGGTGGGGTGTGTGAAATGAATTCATAGGAAGTTGGTGGGGAGGATGAAAAGAGAAGAAAAAAATCAATAAAATTTGCCCGATAAAGGGTGACAAAAGGGAATTTTTCCCTAATTTATTTATTAATGTAGGCCTTCGCTGTTTTTTACATTCTATGCTGCATGAAAATTGTATTTGTTTTTAAGAATCAAAGACAACAGCTGTGACGGGCAGACAAAAGTTGAAATAGAAGGAGGGACAGTACGAGTGATAGTGGTTTTCAACACAGGAGAAATCCCACTAATCCACTTAAAATCCAATTATTATTATTATTATTATTATTATTATTATTATTATTATTATTATTATTATTATTATTAGTATAGTAGTAGTAGTAGTAGTAGTAGTAGTAGTAGTAGTAGTAGTAGTAGTAGTAGTAGTAGTAGTAGTAGTAGCAGTGGTAGTAGTGGTGGCAGCAGCAGCAGTGGTGGTGGTGGTGGTGGTGGTGGTGGTGGTGGTGGTGGTGCAGCAGCAGGTGCAGGTGGCAGCAGGTGGTGGCAGCAGTGGCAGGTGGTGGTGGTGGTGGTGGTGGTGGTGGTGGCAGTGGTGGTGGCAGGTGGTGGTGGTGCAGTGGTGGTGCAGTGGTAGCAGTAGTGGTAGTAGTAGTAGTAGTAGTAGTAGTAGTAGTAGTAGTAGTAGTAGTAGTAGTAGTAGTAGTAGTAGTAGTAGTAGAGACTTCTTTAGCGCCATTGTACACAAAATCCAATTATTATTATTATTATTATTATTATTATTATTATTATTATTATTATTATTGTTAGTTTAGACAGTGTCCGGCTGAATTTCTTAGTAACTAGAAATACCGTTAGATTTTTTGGGTTTCACCCCCGACTAATTCATTAAGTACCACAATTCATAAGTACCACATTATAGTATAGGTACTAACTTTGTGCTGTTCGTGAGTGGATTGAAAAACTGATTGTTCGTCGGCGAGCAGGACGTCATCGCCGGCTGTTGGTTGATGTGTCCGTGCGCTGGGCTTTCGATCGCCGGCGGTCCGTGCTGGAGCTGCAGCTGTGGCCCGGGCATCGGGTGAACCATCAGGGCGGTCGCCCCGTGCTGGGCCCCGAACGGCACGTAGGCGGCCGCCCAGCCGTCTGGGACCTGGATCGGCCCTCCTTGGCTCTGAAGGCACGGGTTCATGACGTGCACCGGTTGGAAGTGAGAGGCGTAGACGGTCGGTAGGTGAGCGGCGGACTGGAGGGTCAGCTGACCGCCGGAGGAGTGCTGGAGCAGGACCGGAGTTCCCGTGGCGGCGGTCGTCGGAGGCATCTGGGGGCTGGGGGCGGGGACGGGGGGCTGTTTGCGCCGCGCGTCGAAAAGAGTTCGAGACGACAACGGGCAACGAGGTCTTAAGAAATAACTCTGGATTCCCTTTCTCTGCAGCCCCAAACAAAATTTCAACACCCCGCTGGTAACACCCCGGTGCTAGAATTAAGGACCGATTCGTCCCTAATCGTAATAATTATACTGTACAATCAACAGTTATTTTTCTGTCTAACGCCACAAAGTTTTCGCCGATCGGGAAGTCTTTAACCCTTTTGCTGCCGACGGCCTTTCGTTTTAAAACGTCGAGCGAGCTCTTCTTCCTTCCTAGTTTCTGCAAGAAAGAGTTAGGCTACTATCGCTATACAGCATCAGCCGCCTCGCGATCGTGTTGTTCTTATTCGAGCGATGAAGATCAAACTTGAGTTATTTCAACGTGAAGCCATCGCAGGCTAAGGCGAAATACGAGGCGATTTCGATTGAGACGTCGTTTTATTTCAAAGTAGCGACCAATAATTATTTAGAGTCATTGCCTACTGTAATATGCTTCCTGGTCAGTGTCGTCCCATTTGAAGAGAGAGTTTTTTTTCATGTTAATAGGGCCTATTCTGAAACCGCTCCGCCCACAGGGCCCACTTGAGGGGTTTTTAAATAGGCCTACAAGGCTGGGCGGGATAAGGCTAGGCTAGCAGGCTCAAGGCTAGGTTTTTAGGGCCTATGTGCGTAGCCATATTTGACCCCTGTACACAAACACACACACAGTGACAATTTTCAGCTGCGCTTACTTTGTCTATGCGCAAAATAGATGTAGGCCTAAAAGACACGGCTACAACTGAGCTTAGATCTCGGTTATTATTATTATTATTATTATTATTATTATTATTATTATTATTATTATTATTATTATTATTATTATTATTATTATTATTATTATTATTATTATTAAGAGCATTTCTAGAGCGTAAATTATCGTAAAGCAGCAAATGTGCTTACAATGTAAATTTGCAAATGCAGATGTTGTAAATAACGTAGATAATAAATATTGCGTGTGTGTGTGTGTGTGAGAGAGAGAGAGAGAGAGAGAGAGAGAGAGAGAGAGAGAGAGAGAGAGAGAGAGAGAGAGACAGAGAGAGAGAGAGAGAGAGAGAGAGAGAGAGAGAGAGAGAGAGAGAGAGAGAGAGAGAGAGAGAGAGAGAGAGAGAGAGAGAGAGAGAGACAGAGAGACAGAGAGAGACACACACAGAGAGAGAGAGAGAGAGAGAGAGAGAGAGAGAGAGAGAGAGAGAGAGAGAGAGAGAGAGAGAGAGAATAGGCTAATACTTGTTTTTTTTCATTTGGGAAAGATAGGCCAGTTGAAGTTGTCAAGTAAAAGACACGTTAACATTCGAATTCTAAAACGAGGGTTTTGAGAAAGGACAACATTTCAAACGTTCCTACCATAGACTGTCACCCGTTTGCCTGGCCGGATACCCTGGATTTGACCTGGATCTTTAATTATTTGGATTTGGTGTGCCATCGGTTGATGCTCCTGTGCACCATGAAGTGGCGCTATAGAAGTTTAATATTAGATTAGATTAGAATAAGTGACGGTCCCATGTGGAGGAGGAGGAGTGAGGATGCATCCTCCCACCGGACTTCCGGACTTTTTTCGCCTGTGAAACCTAGTTTTCGGTTAACCCTTTAACTGCGCAACTATTTGTAACTCAATGTCAAATGGACGAGAGTTACTCGGGGCACCCAGTTAAGGGGTTAAAGCCTAGTAAAACTGCGGGGAAAAAACTGCGGATGACTTTTCTTGCTTGTCAACCTATTTCTCGGTAAAAGTGCAGTCAAATTAGAGGGAAAATTCGCTTTTGTCAGCCTTTTCCGGCAAAGTTTATTGATATTTCCTTCTCTTTTCATCCCCCCACCAACTTCCTATGAATTAATTTCACCCCCCCCCCCCGCCAAGAAATCCTGGAACCGCCACTGCATAGAATTATAAGACCCATGATGGCTCAGCTGGTAGTTGCCTGCCACCAAGCTGGGTTCGATTCCAGGACATTAGGCCCTACGATTCGTCTCTATGGTGGGCAGTTTGCAGTAACGGAAGCACTTTTATATGTAGGCCTGATACATTTCATAATAGCTACACTCTACGTATGATATTTTTGCCTGTCATAACAGAGCCAGGAAGTTTATTTCACTATTATTATAGAATTAATTGCTCTGATAGGATCATCATTAGAAAGCGATTTTATCAAAACGCCAGCCAAGTCATCATTGTTTTTATCGTTTAGGGACTTTTAGACTGCCGGCCTAAAACTTCAAAAGTCGTGTTTTAACACGGATGTAAAATTCAGTTTGTCTGGTTCAAGGATTTTCTAAAATCAGTATAGGCTACTTGAAATATTGAAGCTTTTAATCTCTAAGCTTATATATATTATTTGCCCGATACTTCCCACGTGTAAGGAGCTGGCTTTACCTACACAGCTCTCAAGCAGTGTTTATTCTAGCCACCTTGACATTGGGGGGGGGGTTGAAATGTTTGGGGGTAGAAGGTTTGTCTCCCCAAAAACCTTGACGAGCAAAGAAAAGGTCATCACATCCTTCCTTATCTTTCTTCCCCTTCTTCTCCACATGCTCTAATGCTCTTCTTAATATGGTCATATCCTTATATCCTTATGTTTTTCCCCTCTCCTAAATAGAAAACCCCTCTCTCGTCACACTTTGAGGGGAGAAATTTCCATCTCCCAATGCAACATATAGAAATTTGGGGGGCAATTTTCAAACTGGGGAAATACCCCTCCCCCCAGGGCCTAGAATAAACACTGGCTCTCAAATAGCCGGCGTTTCTAAGAAGCGGCTAGGCAGTGTCGGGCAAACTAGGTAATATTCGAGTCTTAAATACATTGGCCCAGCTAGGGTTCCAGAATTTGGGGGGAGGGGGCATATTGTCATTTTCTGATAAAATATCTTCAGCGACAGGGGCGTAGCGACGGAGGGGGGTATGTCGGAAATGTTTGGGGAGGGGAGAAGGTTTGTCTTTCCAAAAACCTTAACAAGCAAAAAAAGTCATCTTATATTTCATATTTTTCACCACTGTTCTCGGTGCTTTCACGAGAAAAAAATGATAATCCTTATATTTCCCCTCCTCTTAAAAGAAACCCCCCACTCGTCACACTTGGGGGGGGGATTTCCATCCCCAATGCAACATTCAGATTTGGGGGGGATTTTAAAACTTGGGGGATCCTCCCCAGATAAGGCCTAGAATAAACACTGTCTGTCGCAGCTTACGTAGGCCTATAAATAAATAAAAATGCAAAATCATGTATAAAGTTATGTTTACTGATGTTCAAATATTAGACAAAGAATGCACGTGGCTCTAAAATGACGAGCCGTAGACGAAAGAGGAAGAAGATTGTCTGATGGGGGTGGGGGGGGCATCAAATTTATATCTGTAAGAAATATTGACCTCGTGTAAAGTAACCCAATATCCTTGTTTGCGCGCAACGCTAACGCTTATGATATCCATGTGATACAGTATTTATGAACATGTGCAAGATAACGGTTTCCGTTTTATATAGGCCTAGAATATAATCGCAGTTTATGTTTAAAAGGGACTTCACATTTAGGCGAGGTTAATTGAACTGCGCTACAAAAAATATCGAAACAAGTGAGAGGACTTATCGCACTTCTTCCGGGCGACGAGAGATTTCCCTAAATTTTTTTTTTTTTTTTTGGGGAGGAGATTGAAACGGCTACTCCGGATAATATCCGCCTATCAGTCCTATTAAATCTAATCAGGACTCGTTAGATGGCGCTACAATGTCTCAAGCAATGCATTGCAGCTGTGGAGGCAGCGAGGCCCGTTTGAAGAATGCAGGTGCCTCTGGTCTCGATGTCTTCACTCACTTCTTGCCCCAAATTATTTGACTCCATCTCTCTCTCTCTCTCTCTCTCTCTCTCTCTCTCTCTCTTTAAAAAAGTCGAAGCAAGCGTTCAGCTTTGCGCGGACCACACACACACACACACACACACACCCGCACACGTGCGACTGACTGTGCAAATTATCTACATATCCTGTCACGCCGGAGTTGTATTATCATAGTCATTACACATAGACTAAACAAACCGTAATTAATTTAACACGGAAACTCAATACAATGGTTTTCGTTAATTTTCCGCGTTGTCCTTGACAAGAAAAACTGCCCATACGGGTTTCTGTGTATAGCCTTTCGCGAAAAAATATGCGCTACATAAACACCTTCTTCGGTGCACTGCGCTATATGAGTTGCAGGACTCAGCTAATTTTTTTAAGAAGAAAAATTGTGACATCAATAAGATTTTGAGGTGAACTGTATAAAAAAAAAGATCGTATTTTAAATCTCGAGTTCAACTTAACGCCGTTGCTAGAATAGCAGGATTCGACGGTATTGTATTGCGACAGTACAGGGTGGCGCAGAAATCCGGACTATATTAAATGCAAACCTGAATGTGACTGGTGCGTTTTTTTTGCGCCACCCCGTGTATTCTTGTACCGTCATTTTGAAATTAAAATATGATGTCTCGAGATGTGAATAATTAACGACATTTCTGATATTCTATTAATTATCGAAACCGATACAACATATATACGTATAACCATATATACCAGTGGCGTAGCCAGGGTTCCGGAAAAGAGGGGGGTCACATCGACATTTTCTGGGCAAAAGTCTCAGCCGAGCAAAAAAGATGGTCAGGGAGTTCTTCGTAAGCCTACAATCACGTATTCTCTTCAATCCTGCTACTTACACCATCCCCCCAATTTTCAACGGGTTTGCGCCAATCTCACGACCGGTTCCAGCCAGAATTAGGGGGGGCACCTTTGTGCTTCCTTTGTGGGTATGCCGATGATGAACCATCGGGACAGGGTTATTTCTAGGATTATCAAGTTGGGTGGGGTGTCGGTAAATTCTGGGGTCCCCTGCCACAAAAAAGTCTGACAAGCAAAAAGGTCATCCCATAGCTGAAATTAGGGGGGTGGTTTAGGGGTGTCGGTCTCAAATTTGGGTCGTTGTGGGTGGGTGGGGTTGTTACGGGGTGTAAAATATCCCTGCATTGGGAGAATTATAATCAGGACTACATGTTCATTGTACTTATGATTTATGTTCTGTGATGTTTTGAGTTGTGGGGGGGGGGGGGTGTTACGGGGTGTAAAAATAGACAGACAGTATCTTAACGACAAAAAACGCAGGAAGTTTCCAATATCCTTTCGAATCGGGGTTTTGTAATCGGTTTTTCGCAGTCAGTCACGATTTGAGATTCGGAATAACTATTATTTTAAAAATTAAGTTTAAGTTTCGATAACTTCCCGCAGACGTAACTCGTGAAAACGTTCAATATGTTTCGTAATAATTATCGTTAACATGCCACATTTGTGGTTATAGAACAACGCAATCAGGGGCGTAGCCAGGAATTTGATTTGGGGGTATAATGTGATCTAGGGTTGGGGTTGGGGCGGGGGTATAAATCTAAAAAAATTTGAAAATCTTAAAAACGCATTAAAATCTTTAAGGTAGCTTGATTTGGGGGTATATACCGATATACCCCCCCCCCAGTCGCTACGCCCCTGAACGCAATGGTGGTCAGTTCATCAAGAATAAACACCATGTCTTTCTTCACTAGATAATATCTATCATCTTTCTTCATTAGATACTATATCATTTTCTGCACTAGATACTCTCGTGAAGTACGGGTTGTAAATTGGGGTGGGGGGTGTTAATTGATATTATATCAGTTTTTCTAGCACGGGGGAGGGGGAGATGGCAGAGTGGGTTACGTGCTGGAGCGTCAGGCTGACGGAGCGGGTTCAAGCCCCGTTAGTGTCCGTGGTGGCTTTCACACGGGCAGTAATGTCTCCTAAGCCACTTTAGATCATGCTGAGCTGGTATAGTTAAACGTGCGCTTAGCGCGAAAGACAAAAGTGAAAGCGGGAACGTGAGAAGGAAAAAAACAAAATTTAGAATCACGTAGGACTATCTCATTATTACTGATAAGCCAATGTGGTCTCTATGGTGTTTACGAGAATATAGAAAATTAATAATAATTTTTAAAAATCGTTTCCTTTTCATAAAGGGACGGAAGCGGACAGAACTGGTTCACGGCCAGCTGGCTGGCTGGCTGGTTAAAGCCTTGTTAGGGCCCTGAGCGTCTGTCACGCAGGCAGTAATGTCTTCTAAGCCACATTAAATCACGCATAGTTAAGCGAAATTGCACTGGACAATAATTATCATTTTATTCGTAAAAATATTTAATAGCTACCGATTGAAACAGAACGTCAGCGTACTACTACTACTACTACTACTACTACTACTACTACTACTACTACTACTACTACTAATAATAATAATAATAATAATAATAATAATAATAATAATAATAATAATAATAATAATAATCTTTATTTCGTGACAAGCACAGCATAAAAAAAATGTTAAAACACAACCAATAATAACACAAATCAACTGAATAATAATAATAATAATAATAATAATAATAATAAGTATTATCTCCTAGTGCAATGGAAATCATGTTGAAGGAAGCGGGATAAAACAACAATAAAAAATTGTAATCCGTCTCACGACGAGTGACAGACTATTGCTACTAGGCTACACTGTGTGTGATGTGCTTAGGCAAACTTTGGTGTGTGAATATTTTACTACAATTTAAACACTGCATTTTGAGATATCTCGTAGCGGATGTCCGTTTCAAACTGAATCTATTTATTGCTGGCATTGCGTCCAACAATTCTCACGAGCGTCTGAAAGCAAATGTGAAACTGGTTAACGGTTAGAAATCCGCTGTCTCAAATAATCACGACTACATATAATCAGTGGTCCTGTGATTGGGGTATAATGACATTTTGTGTTTTATGGTGCTGTAAAACAGAAGCCCTGGTCGACACCAATTTGTTCGAAATCTCTGGAGGTTCACAGGTTAATTTACTGGTCGGCCCTCCTTCTTTCAGTAGAAAAGTTGGTTAGGGGCAGTGGCGGTTCCAGGATTTATTGGCGGGGGTGAAATGAATTCATAGGAAGTTGATGGGGGATGAAAATGGAAGGAAAAAATCGATTAACTTTACCCAAAAAGACTGACAACAGGGAATTTTATCCCTAATATTACTACACTTTTATCGCGAATGTAGGTTGACAAGCCAAAAAAGGTCATCCGCAGTTTTTCCCCCCGTAGTTTCACTAGACTTTTACCCAAAATAGGTTTCACAAGCAAAAAAGTCAGTCCTGAAGTCCGGTGGAGGGATGCATCGCCACTCATCCCCCACGTGGAACCGCCACTGGTGAGGGGTAATCCAGACTACGCTAATTTTCAGGCAAACCGCACCTCTGTTTGGCCCAAATTGCTTTAAGGAGCATAACGCAAGATTTAAAGCAATGCGTTGATGAGGCCCTATGCACTTAGCCTACAGTCAACTGTTCTTCGTTTGCAGCTGATTTGTTAAATTTACTGATCATGTTTTCGAACCGTTCACCTAATTACTACGATCTTCATTCAGTGGCGGCTCCAGATTTGACAAGCAGGGGCGTAACCAGGAATCTGATTTAGAGGGGGCATAAATATTTAGTAGGGGGTATAAATCTTGACTATAAACCACATAAGTCATATACACCACACATAGCCATACATATAAATCACATAAAAACTTTAAGGTAGACTGATTTTTGGTGGTATATATATATACCGATATACCCCCGCTACGCCCCTGTTGACAGTTGGGGGCATTGGGGTGGCAACATCTAAGCATGGGACCAACTATTTCTCATGAACCTAGACTAGTCCAGTTGCTGCTCAGAATGAGTACACTAAAGTTTGGGGACCACGGGGTGGGGGGTACAGACAGTCAATAGGGACATGGGTCGCCCCCTGAGAACGACTTCTGTCTTCATTCAAAATAAAAATTCTCTATTTTTACGTGAAGTTCGAACGTCTGTTGTTTCTAAAGGTCGATTCCAGAATCGACAGCAGATTAACCCATTAACTGGGGACCCTGGATATATCCATCCATTTTACACATTGAGTTACAGTTAAATACCCAGTTAAGGGGTTAAAACGCGTTAGGAGATGATGGCAGAAGAGGATTCTAATCAAACAAACACTGGTATTTTTTCTAGCTTAGAGCTTTCAATGTTTGTCCAGTCGTGAAATCCCCGCCAACCAGCAATCGCGACTCTATTCATGTTTCACGCTATAAACAGTGTTTTATCCAGACTCCAGGCCTTTGGGCGGGGGTTGAGGCTTCGGGGGAGGGGATCGACTTGGTTGGAGGGGGAAAAGACACAGTTCAATGCAAAATTTGCGTAAGTGCTGGGATTTTTGGGAGGGAATTTTGAGGGGTTTTTTTGGAGGGGAAGGGAAATCTCCCCTACTAACTAACAGGGCTGTATAAAACACTGGCTATAAGCCGCACGGACCCTGTTTGGTCGCGACGCGGCGGGCGAAATAGAAAGAGACCGAGGAGGCGATTATGACGCGAGAAATGTGTGTTTTCGAACGCCGCATTTCAATCAAACCAGGCTGATGCAACTGGGGGGGGGGAGAGGGGAACGACGAACAACAGACGCCAATCTGTCTGTTACCACGGCAACCGGGCACATAATGGTTACCACGGAAACCGAAACAGGGACGAATTCTGAACAGGTTGAATGGCAGACTCATCTCTCTCTCTCTCTCTCTCTCTCTCTCTCTCTCTCTCTCTCTCTCCAGTTGATTTGAGGCATTTTATTTTTATGATTTTTTTTATCTATGGACCAAACGTGGCCGTATCGACTTCTATTATGATCGCAGCACATAGTTCTATATAAATCCTTACGTAATATTGGTAGGTATATAGGTCCCGTACTCAAGTCTACTTCAACTTCTCCTTATTCTCCTTCTCCTCCTCCTCCTCCTCCTCCTTCTCTTTCAACTTCTTGTTCTTGTTCTTCTGGTTGTTCTCCTTGTTCTTCTTCTTTATCTTCTTGTTCTTCTTATTCTACTTGTTTCTGTTCTTGTCCTTCTACTTCTCCTACTTCTTTCTTATTTTTATTCGTTTTCTTCTTCTCTTCTTCATACTTCTTGTTCTTTATCTTGTCCTTCTTGTTCTCGTTCTTCTTTTCCACGTGCCATGCATTGCTACGTCAGCGACCATTGATTCACGGATTTCCACTCGTCTCTGTTTCTGGCTTTCCTTATCAGTTCAATATTGCTTTCGATTCCTGTTTCTTCTCTCATGGACTGTCAGCGTTTGCCATTCTCTGTGTCTTCCTCTTACTCTTCGTCCCTCTAAATGTCCCGTTATTACCAGTCTTCCCAGTCAGTCATTGCTCATGTCTCTGTCATTGACCTCTAATTTCGTAGAGGTCATATTTTCCAATCGGCATTACCGATGAGCTAATCGGAGTAGATCTCCGATGAAACATTGAAATCCAATGAAAGATTCAACGCTCGCTGTCGCGATAAGCTAACCAACGTTAATGAACCCACAATGAGTAGGCAAGTAAGTAAGTAACATATTGTGAATTTATATAGCGCTTTCGCAGGCGGCATCGCAGCAGTTGCTCAGTCTTAGAGAGAGAGAGAGAGAGAGAGAGAGAGAGAGACAGACAGACAGACAGACAGACAGACAGACAGACAGACAGACAGACAGACAGACAGACAGACAGACAGACAGACAGACAGAGACAGAGCGACAGACAGAGACAGAGACAGAGACAGAGAGACGGGGCAGAGAGAGAGAGAGAGAGAGAGAGAGAGAGAGACAGACAGACAGACAGACAGAGACAGAGCGACAGAGAGAGACAGAGACAGAGACAGAGAGACAGGGGCAGAGAGAGAGAGAGAGAGAAAGAGAGAGAGAGAGACATCAACATGTCTAGATTCGTGGAGATCTTTCTGTATTAAGGGTGTCCTTGTGTTGATGTGTTTACAAAACAGAAGACCCGTGCAACATCATGTGATAATGTCAGCGTGAAATTTGTAAATACGTTCGAGCTGTCGGGGTAT
Organism: Metaphire vulgaris; assembly: GCA_018105865.1. NCBI lineage: Eukaryota > Metazoa > Annelida > Clitellata > Crassiclitellata > Megascolecidae > Metaphire > Metaphire vulgaris. The sequence goes on from CM030861.1 coordinate 10,120,401, forward strand.
TTTAACCCAAAGACCAACCCCTGTAAGGGTAGAAAACTTTAGTTGTTCCATCACAGAGACGGGGGTGGGGTGGAGAAAACGCTCTCTTATCCTCTGCTTTTTGTAAAAATCTGTCAATACTTTGGCAGCATTGCATTGGACATTGGCCTAAATCACCACTCAAGACACTAACACTAAACCATTTTCACCACAGACTAATCAATTATTAATTATTATTATTATTATAAACTAATTATTATTATTATTATTATTATTATTATTAATCAATCAATCAATCAATCAATCAATTAATAATCAATCAATCAATCATGTAATTTCTTATATAATAATAATAATAATAATAATATTATTATTATTATTATTATTAATCAATCAATCAATCAATCAATCAATTAATTAATAATCAATCAATCAATCAATCATGTAATTTCTTTAGCGCCATCACAATAAATAATTTAGCATCGTTCTCTGCTGACAGCACACAAGGACCCTATCTGCAAATCAGCGTGCTTTTCGCTCGAACGTCAACCCTATTTGGTGAAGAGAACGTACGTTGCGTGTGGAATGCTAATGCACGGCTATTTGGGCTTCAAGTACACAACGCAATTTGCAAAGTGTCAGTCCGTCGAGCGATAAGCATAACGAATGTTAAGAACATCACGTCCGTAAATCAGGCCCAAAGCCTTATAGCTGGCTGCTGCTGAGGAACCGAAGTGTAAGTAAGCAAGACGAAATTTCTATAGCGCCACCCGTAAGCCTGGCGCAGTGCCACCAGCTTATTCACGAGCGCTCAAGCTGGGTGAGATCCATGGTCCGTATAATCCGTAATCCGTGGCGGTCGAGGTTGTAGAGCCATTATTATTATTATTATTATTATTATTATTATTATTATTATTATTATTATTATTATTATTATTATCATATTATCATTATTATTATTATTATCATTATTATTATTATTATTAGGTTGCAGATCCAGGTAGGCAGTCGCAGCTAAAAATAGGCAATGTGGATCTGGTATTGAAAATATGGCATCGCTTACCAAAGGACCAGGCCCATAGTTGCTGATTATGACGATGAGGAGGAGGAGGAGGAGGAGGAGGAGGGGAGGGACTGCTACTACTACCACCATCACCACCACCACCACCATAATCATCATCATCATCACCTCAGACTTTGCGACCGATTTCGTCCTGGTGTTGGTTTTAAGCGACGTCGCTTTAATTCGATCGTAATCGAAAATCATTTGGCAAATAACCATTTAGTCGTTCAACTTTTACGATTTGCTCGTATCAACCCAATGACCGCCGACACACACACACAAACAAACAAACAAACTTACGCGCACACACACGTAGACACACACACATACACACTTCCAGTTTCATCTAGACTTAACTTGGCGCTGGAAATCGTCGTCGTCAGCAGCAGCAGCAGCGCATGGAACCTACATCGTAATGCCGATGACCTTTCGCATCTCTCTCTCTCTTTCTCTGTCTCTTTCTCTGTCTGTCTGTCTCTCCCTCTCTGTCTCTGTCTGTCTCTCCCTCTATGTCTCTGTCTGTCTGTCTCTCTCTCTCTCTCTCTCTCTGTCTCTCTGTCTCTGTCTCTGTCTCTGTCTCTGTCTCTCTCTCTCTCTCTGTCTCTGTCTCTGTCTGTCTGTCTGTCTCTCTCTCTGTCTCTCTGTCTCTCTGTCTCTCTGTCTCTCTGTCTCTCTGTCTCTCTGTCTCTCTGTCTCTGTCTGTCTCTCCCTCTCTGTCTCTGTCTCTCTGTCTGTCTCTCCCTCTCTGTCTCTGTCTGTCTGTCTGTCTCTCTCTCTCTGTCTCTCTGTCTCTCTGTCTCTGTCTCTGTCTCTCTCTCTCTCTCTCTCCCAATTCCTGTTCCTGTGTAAACACCTTCGCCGACGTTGTTTGACTGTTGAGCGAAGACATATTCGCGAAGACCTCGATAATAGTTTTCAGTTCCGGTCTTCTTGGGGTCGTGTGGGGGCAATCTACGGGGGAAGGTGGTTTACGGGGTCGGAGCTGATGATGGTCGCCGCTGCCCCGTCCCCTTCTCCTCCCCTCAGCCCACCCCCTCCCCCCGGGAACAGTTCGAGTGAAATGGCGATCGCATTTTGTCGACGACCACAACGTACATTAACCCCTTAACCGTGTATTTAACTGTAACTCAATGGAAAATGGACGGATATATCCGGGATCCCCAGTTAAGGGGTTAAAGCAAAACGAAGAAACAGCGACGGAGGAAAAGTCAAGAGTATTTTCTTCCTCCTCCTCCTCCTCCACCTCCTCCTCCTTCTCCTCCTCCTACTCTTCCTCTTCCTCTTCGACCTTCTGTGGAGCAATTTTCCGCCGCCGCGAGATTAGGGAAACATGGCTGGCTGGCTGGCTGGTAGATCGTTGGCGGTATTAATTTACAGTTTATTTGAACAGAACATATTAGCGCTCGAGATAAATCCTTTGAACAAAGCACCCCGGGGGCTTCTGGCTGGTGCCCCCTATTTTGGAAACTTGGCTACGCCACTGCCTGTTATATTATTATTATTATTATTATTATTATTATTATTATTATTATTATTATTATTATTATTATTATTATTATTATTATTATTATTATTATTATTATTATTATTATTATTATTATTATTGGAAATTGCTATAGGAATTCACGAGGTTTTACTTACTTGGTTGCCTACTTACTTATTTATGCGAATGAGGTTCTTAACAAAAGCAGGTGCATATTATATTTCATCTCACTCGTCGCTCTAAGTAAGTAAGTAAGTAAAATCTTGTGGATTTCTATAGCGCCTTTGGAGGCAGCACAACAGTAGGCTGTTTCTTAGGCGCTCAGCCTGAATTCTTATTACAATGGCTATGTTCTTTCTTTGTCATTTTTCTTCGTTTCGGTCAATTAATTATTAACCCCTTAACTGGGGACCCCGGATATATCCGTCCATTTGACATTGAGTTACAGTTAAATACCCAGTTAAGGGGTTAAATATGACGGTGATCGACATAACAGTTCATCTTCGTTGACATTTCGTATCGGCATAAGTAAGTAGAGCAGTGGGATTTACATTTTCTATTTGATTGATTGATTGATTGATTGATTCTTTGACGCTGTTTCTAAAGTGGTTGTACGAGGATGTCGACGCAGAAGTCGGTTCTTCATTTTCGTCTTGAGTGACTGCAAAAGCACACTAATTTACCTCGCGAGACTATGTAGAATTGCAGATTGGACAACCCATTGGCTTCTTCAGAGACGAAATTTCTCTTTGAGCGACTAACATTATAATGGCGCTAAAGATGATAAAGATACTACTACTACTACTACTACTACATTATTACTACTACTACTACTACTACTGCTACTACTACTACTACTACTTACTACTACTACTACTACTACTACTGCTACTACTACTTACTATTACTAACAACTACTTATTACTACTACTACTACTACTACTACTATTACTACTGTTACATTTACTTACTACTACCACTACTACTATTACTACTACTACTACTATTATTACTACTACTACTACTACAATTATTATTATTATTACTGCTATTGATACTACTACTATAACTACAACTTCACTACTACTAATACTGGCTGCTGCTGATGATGATGATGACAATGATGACAATAATGATGGTGATGGTGGTGGTTGTGATGGTTGCAATGGCGAGAAGGAGGACAACGACGACGACGACGATGATGATGATGATGATGATGATGATGATGATGATGATGATGATGATGATGATGATGATGATGATGATGATGATGATGATGATGATGATGATGATGATACTATTGATCTACGTATATGATATCATTTCTATTACACTAAGGAATCAATCGATATTACTCTAGAACCATCTGTAGAAGACGAGGCAGAGGCCAGACACATTACCTAGTCAGAGTGCATGGGAGACACCAAGTCAGACTACGCGGAGGCAGAAGTCAGTTGAAGTGGGACGCTTACAGACAAGGAGAGACACCGATTCCAAGTCACGAATCCGATTAACCCATATATGCCTACGAGCCTTTATAAAGGATGGTTGATTTTTTACTTACTTATTTATGCCAATGAAGATTTTTTGCATTGCAATTCTATATTGACTTCACTGAATAAGTGACCTTTTAAGAAAAGTGTTTTGGTTCTGAATATTTTCACATTTTAAATCTTGATTCAGAGTTGAAAGCTGTTTTTGTCACCTGTAACTATAGCTGACAAAAGGTATATTGTAATTTTTCTAAAATTTCACCATAAAGAGCTAAATTTAGTTCAACAATGTGATTTGACATCTATTACTACTCATGTCAATGGCAGCTTCATCATATTTTCTGCACAAGATTTTTTAGGCGCCAGATTTGTACGATCCTTTATAAAGGATGCTAGGCATATCCGGGGTCACACATTATACAGCATACGCCAACCATTGGTCTCAATGGCTTACATGATTTACATGCATCACATCACAGTTTGAGCTCTACCAGAGCAAAGGTCCCATGGCACACCAAGATCTGGGTCTTGGAGGGTCAGTTGTCATAATTTTGACCAAATCTTTGCCACCTGGACCAACTTACAGACTGTACTTTGATAATGTTTTCACATTGCCACGACTCTTGGATTACCTCACTCTCAGGAATATTGGAGCAACTGGCACTCTGTGTGTCAACTGAACGGACAGATGCCCTTTTATATCACCATCTGACATGAAGAAGAAAGAAAGAGGACACTTTGACTACAGTTATGATGCAACCGGAAAATTTATCATCAACCAATGGCACGACAACAGCCCTGTGACCATGGCTTCCAACTTGCATGACATTCATCCAGTTGAGAAAGTGAAAAGATGGTCAGCCCAGAAGAAGGTGAGAGAAGTTATCCAGCCAGCAACCATCAAATACTACAATCTGCACATGGGAGGCACGGATCGCATGGACTAGAATGTGGGCTGCTACAGAATTTCCCTCAGGTCCAAGAAGTGTGATGGCCACTATTTATCCAGATGGTCGATGTTGCTACTCAGAATGCTTATTACATATACAAACTATCACCTGCAGATACTTCTTGTTGCCTCAATTATCTGCCCTTCAGATGAGATATTGTTAGTCTATAGCAAGTGTTATGCTTAGAGACTCCAACTTAGAGGACCGATTGGGCAGCTAATGGTTATAGACAAGAAGGGTTCAGTTGAGTGTCCGTTATGATGGCAAAGACCATCTGGTTTCATACACTGAAAAGCAGAAAGTAAGTCAGCTTTACAAGAAGAAGGCCCATTTTGTTTGCCTTGAAGTGCAATGTTGGCTTACATCCTAAAGACTGCTTCATTGACTTTCATCGAGAGTGATGCTAACCGCTTATTGCTAATTCCTGGTGCTACTGTAATTGATGGCTGACACATGACATTTGGAAGATTCAGTTGATGCATTTGTCTGTTTATAACAAATTTCCATGAAGTTCTTAAGAACAATCAAACAATTTGCAAATATACAATACTTGCGCACACTGCTTCGTGGAAGTATTAGTTTGACATTTATGCACCCATAAGTGCCTAGCATCCTTTATAAAGGATCGACATTTATGTGGCCATAGTTTGGAGATCCGTCAAAATTTTCCAGAAAATAGGTTAGTTCCAGGCTACTAGGCGCAGATTTGACTAAATATTTCAATATAGCGAGGAAATAAAAAGTTAGGCATATATGGGTTAAGTAAAAGCAACGCAAACAACTCTATATTGCTAAACGCTACGCGGTCTAATTCATTCCGGAGACAACGCAATCGAACAGACGTCATTTATTTAGTGGCTAGTAAACTTAAGCGAAGAAAAAGGAGAAAAAAGTATGACCAAGAAGGATCTTTGGGGGTATATATATATACCGATAGGCCCTATACCCCTGTCGATACGCCCCTGCTAACAATAAAGGGTGGTGGACAACCTGTCCAAGGTCGCAATGCATTGTCTGGGGTCAGATTCGAACCCTCTACCCTTTGGCTGCATGACAATAATCCCTACCACTACTCCACCACACCACACTGAGTCTATTAAACCACTCAAAAACCCAGTTATAATAATAATCAATAATAAATCATTAATATTATCGGAAAAATTCCTATAGCTCTTTCCAAAGTATTGGGAGTTTTCTTCTCCCTCTGGTGCAAATAATGAAAAATATATACGATTTCGCATTCATCTCTCGTAACTCGTACGCGTAAAATACGTGGATATTCCAACATGTCTTAATGTCCGTGGTGTGCTAGCTGACCTGCTAGAATACATCTCCGCCCACTGCTGTACAATTTGCGTGGGTGTCAGCGGCCACAATATACTGTACAGTACAGTATATCGCCAGTGTTTTACGGTGTTGTATTTCAAGAGTGGCTTTTCGAAACTAATGGCCTTCCGTCTCTGCGCTCAATGTCAAAAATGCTCAGAAATACGCGCGAGAAAAAGACGGGGGGGGTGGTGGGGAAATGGGAGCAGTGGCGGCTCCACAGGGGGGCCCGTGCCCCTATTGAGTTGGTGGCCCTCCCAGTGCCCCCTGTTGGGACCCTATACTTAATAGTACATACCTAACAACAAATGGTTGCCCCCCATGATTAGAAGTTGCCACCCAAACGCCCCCACCCCACTTGCCAAATCCTAGAGCCGCCACTGAATGGGAGGAGAATATAAGAAAGCGTCGAGAAGCATTTTCGTGAGTAAATCGCAGTCTTTCTGTTTTGATCTGACTTAGGCTAACTGAGTTTCGCCAGAATTCAGATCAACACCACATGTTAATTCTTTACTTTACGGGGGGCGGAAGATGGCAGAGTGGGTTACGTGCTGGGGCGTCAGGCTGACGGAGCGGGTTCAAGCCCCGTTAGTACCCCTCTAGTGGCTTTCACACGGGCAGTAATGCCTACTAAGCCACTTTAAATCATGCTAAGTAACTAAGTAACTTTGAACTGTTGTTCTGCGGGCAGTTTTCAGATTCGCTCGCAGTTCTTGTTTCTACTGTTTCGTCTAACTTGCGTGCGTGCATAGATTTCAAAAATTTGATGTTAGTTTCCTGGACTGTCTGTCTGTCTGTCTATTTTCGTTTTTTTTCTCTCTCTCTCCTTTCTATCATTTTGCTTTCTTTGCATTGAGTCTTTTAGGAAGGCAGTTAATGGGCGAAAGTTATCTGCAGATCCCTGGATGATTGGATGATGACGCGGTGAGAATCTCAACAGGTGGTCGTAGAAAATGCCATTGAAACAGACGACGGCGATGGAGATAAAGTACGAGAGGACGAAGGAAAGAGGTGAGAGAGAGAGACAGAGACAGACAGACAGACAGACAAACAGAGACAGTGACAGAGACAGAGACAGAGAGAGAGAGAGAGAGAGAGAGAGATGGGAGGGAGAGAGAGAAGAGAGAAATAGAGAGACAGAGATTAGTGAGATAGAGAAAGATGAAGGGAGGGAGGGAGAGAGGGAGAGCGAAACCTTAGATGGGATTAGATGAGGTTGAGTCTTTGCCATATCATTACGCCGGCTTTTCAAGGAATTTGCAAAAAACAAGTCCTCTAGAGGCCACAGCACTGAAAATCAAAGACCAGTTGACAAGAACGACAGAGACAGACAGACAGACAGACAGACAGACAGACAGACAGAGACAGACAGACAGACAGACAGACAGACAGAGACATAAACAGAGACAGAGACAGACAGAGAATGACACATAGACAGAGAGTCAGAGAGACAGAGACAGAGATGGAAAACAGAGAGCGAGAGGGAGAGACAGAGACAGAAAAAGGTAGAAAGAGAGAGAAGCAGACGGAGATAGATAGATAAATACAGTAGATAGATAGATAGATAGATAGATAGATAGATATATAATAGATAGATAGATAGATAGATAGATAGATAGATAGATAGATAGATAGATAGACAGACAGATAGACAGACAAAGAGCAGAATACCGTACAAATCCCTGTTTGGAAGAGTCGCTGGAGGAAGATCAAGAGGACGCCATGGGAAAAGACGGCTAGACGACATCAGAGAAGACTGCACTGAAATTGGACTAGACGTAAAGGGGCCACAAGACTTAGGCCCTATATACAAGACCGCACCAGATGGAGATACATATTGAAGCTGTCAAGGCGTGCAGAAGCACTGGTGATGATGATGATGACGATGATGATGGTGATGATGATGATGATGATGATGATGATGATGATGATGATGGTGATGGTGGTGGTGGTGGTGGTGATGAATATGATGGCCTATCTGGGTATATTCTTTATATTCTTAATACGACTCAGCCCATATCCAACTTTAAATAGCAGTCATTGCGCAGTTAAGCGAAATTTGAGATTTCGAAATATCAACGTAACGATATAACAATACAGCAGATGGATGGATAACGCGGCGATGTATTGCCCCCCAAACGAACAGGTTCCCGGTGTGATGCGAGCAGACGATATATTGCTTTGCCCCTCCCGTCAATCATTCCTAGAAGCAGACGATTGTTATCCGTTAAGCGAAGGCGTAAAATTTTATACGATTTTCGATGATCTACCGCGCGACGGAGACCCAAGATGGCGCAATACATGGAAGCACAGTAGACGACCGCGTAAAAGCAGGCGGTCAATTGGAATAGAAGAGAGGCGCAACGACCATTTTTATAGCGCCGAATGTCACTAAATCGCCCGTTGTTCGTATGATTTTTCGCGGAAAGGAGTCAAGGGTTAATAGGTTTTCTTTCGAAAGATATATATATATATATATATATATATATATATATATATATATATATATATATATATATATATATGTATGACTGTAAGTTATTGCGTGGCTGAGTGATGTTCGGTTGTAAAATCTGCTGATAAGAAGACGCTGGATCTGCCTTTGTTAGAAACGAGAATACATTGGTATACATATGAATGCATATATTTCATGATTATTGTCAGAAGCACCTATTGTTGCCGACCTATTTCGTGGGATGAAAGTTCCAACTGACCCCACCCAAATTAGAAAGGTCTTCGCAGAGACGTCATTTCACTGTTTTTCAGGGGGTGCAAGACACTTTCGACCTGACAAGTTACAAGTTTGCGAAAAAGTTGACGACCTTATTTTTTGCTTGTCAGTCATTTTTTTACGGTTAGTTACTCGACATCAAGGCATCAACCGTCTCCGGAATTCGTTGCCAACATCACCTCGTGAAACCAGAGCATTATCACCCTTGAAATTAAGCCGTAAACTGTCCCTGTTTGTCCCATTCGCCTTCGAATGAAGCCCGTACCGGTCATCATAGATTTTAAGGCATGTAAAAACCAACACACAGAAACATTGCCGAAAATATTTTTTCTCCCTCAAAATCAGGGGGGCAAATGCGCCCCTGCCCCCCCCCCAAATGACGTCCCTGGGTCTTCGCTGCAGAACGAGAAAATTACAAAGATTCGGTCTGCTACAGTAGTCATTCAAAAAATATTTATAGCGCCATTATAATAACGCATATAGCATCAGCCGTTGTTGTAAAAAATGCGATAAGAATTCGAGAGCTGTGGCAATGAAGACGGCAGTCTGATGATGGAAAACAGAGAGCGAGAGAGGAGAGATGATGTTCTCTATGATTAAAATTCTCTATATCTCTCTATGATGACCGGTACGGGCTTCATTCGAAGGCGAATGGGACAAACAGGAACAGTTTACGGCTTAATTTCAAAGGTGATAATGCTCTGGTTTCACGAGGTGATGTTGGCAACGAATTCCGGAGACGGTTGAATTGGAAACTTCCATTGTGGCAGATACGAGAACGAGGGACATCAACAAAAGAGATGTCTGCTGCGAGCGTCGAGTGAAATGGCTCAGAGTTGTCCATGGGATGGGTTAACCCATGGGTTGGGTTGGGTTTGGTTTGAGAAAACCGACCCATGGACAACCATGTTGTTGGCTGATGGCTGATGATGATGATGATGCTGGTGGTGGTGGTGGTGGTGATGATGATGATGACGATGAGCGTAAATGCCTGCCTGCAGTAATTCCAGCGGCTTTTACCTGACGTTCGTTTTAATAATAATGGTCACGTGTTATGCGGGTCACGACCTCCGTTGTGTCGACGCCTGCGCAGCGCGTTCTCGTGGATCGCTTCCGGTCGCCAGCAGGACTTCCGCTTCGGAATCCAATTAATTATTCGGCTAATAAAAATGGCGTCGGCGGCGACGACGTAACTCCTCTAACGACAGCAATTTCAGCGCTTGTCATTCCGGCGAATTCCACACGTGACACACATGTCACGGACAATTATTGCCGTCTCAGGCGGGGGAGGGAAGGAGGGATGGGGATGGGGTTAAATGATTAAATATCCGGCAATTTGAACCGCAATTAAAGCGAAATGTTTTTGCTAACTCGATGGGAACATGGATATTTTTACACCCCTAACACCCCCTAACACATCCCTAACACCTCCCTAACACCCCCTAACATCCCCTTCATCCCCCCAATTTGAGACCGACACCTCCCAAAACCCCCAAATCTCAGCTAAGGGATGACCTTCTTTTTCGCTTGTCAGACTTTTTTGGCAGGGGACCCCCAGAAATTACCGACACCCCCTCCCCAATTGATAATCCTAGAAATAACCCTGGATGGGAAATTCTACAGTTGTTTTGCTGCGTCGACAAGTGTTTATTAAAATTTGTGGTGCTTCTAAGAAGTCTTGTAGTCACGGGCGCATCCAGGAATTCAGTGGTGGGGGGGGGGTAGCATTTTGTGTTCGGTTTGCCATTTTGACTTGCCTTGTCCCTTCTATATAGCTCGATACTGGCTGTTAAAATGTCTAAAAGGGAAGAAATTTCATATTTATTCTTATCTTTACGACTTTCTGCTTTTCTCAGGATGATAAATTGGCAAAATAATTTTGTTGGGTGCTTTGGGAGGCGCATGCCCCCCCTGTACTCGTTCTCTTGATCCACCTATGTTTATGATATCATTCGCATTGTTTAAAATTGTTAGAGCGCTCAGGTGATTTAGCCTGATTTAGCTAATAACTATTGCTTTCTCGCGGATTTTAATGAACGGTTTAAAATGGCCCACTCTCCCTAAAAAAATTAATCAAAAACTGTAAATAGATAAACTTCTACTAGCACTTTCACAAACTTTAATATTTAATGACAAATCGGATTAAAATTCAGAAATCTTGAAGTAGTTCAATTGAGCAAAACATCTCGCTAAACACACGTAGGCCCTGCCAACATAGTTCTCTATGCGTTCTGGCGTTTGAATCAGGCTTTCCAATTTAGTCCCAAATGGCGCATCGAAAGCGCTATGCAGGTGCTAGATCAAGGCGAGTTGCATCGCTCCTACTGCGTGGCTATAAATGTCCACCGACAACAACAACAATTATACTGTATGTTGGTCCCCGGGCCTTTAAAGTCTAAACATTTGCGTCTTGATTTTCGGACCCGTGCAGTGTTAGACATCGATTTCCTTTCGTCTCTTAACTGTTGTGTGTTTTATTCCGACGCTAATCGTGGCTTTAATTTCGAAAGCACGCACACGGCGTCTGCGACGGCTCTAAATAAATCGATTAGCGGGAGACGAGGAACGGAAGGACAGGTCGCATCTGTAGACCGTATGACCGGCTAAGAAAACGAAGAAGAAGAAGAAGAAGAAGAAGAAGAAGAAGAAGAAGAAGAGGAAGAAGAGGAAGAAGACCGATGGGCCTATAGGACAGGTGGCTATTGAGGTCTGTCAACGACGGGATAGCAGAATGCGAATCTTAAACGTTCGGTAGCAGATAGGAACGTCTAAACAAAAAAAATTGATCGTTTGATTTCGATTCGTTTTGAAAATAACGGTTGGGTTCGACGGAAGAAATCTTAACCGAACGATTAGTAGGTAAGTAGACTCGCGTTCAGAATCCATTCTATTCTCTATTCTACTTGATAATTTATGTAGCGCTATAGCGTGGCCAAGGCCAAAGGCAAGAGCGTTTTACAAAAGGCAGTCATACAACGATATATGAAAATCGTTTTAAGGCATAGGCATAGTCAGTGTTTATTCTAGCCACCTTGACATTGGGGGGGGGGATTTTGAAATGTTTTGGGGAGGACAAGGTCAGAGTCTCCACACTTTGGGGGGGATTACCATCCCCCAGCCAACATATAAAAAATTGTGGGGGGAAAGGAATTGTAAAACTGGAGAGGGGAATTCCCCCAGAGAAGGCCTAGAATAAACACTTGGCATGGTGGACATGTGCTCAGGGCCCCGCGATATATGAAGGAACCCAGTGAATGATGAACATTTTGTTTTTCTGTTGTTGTTTGTTGTTGTTTGTTGTTGTTTGTTGTTGTTTGTTGTTTGTTTGTTGCTTGATTCTTGATCTCTGATGCTCGAAAAGTATAACGAGCCAAAAAGGGTCGTCAACTCTTTTTGGGGTTTTATTTTCAATTTGTCCTCCAAAAGTAAGTATGATGAGCAACAAAAAGGTCATCACTAATGACGAGCAAAAAAGAGGCTAAGACTTGTCAGGGACCCGGCCGCCCATTCTGCACAGGGGCCCGGACTAATTTATCTCGGCGGTCCGGTCTATATTAGTGGTGATCACGACACATTCCCTCAACTACTGTGCACTGTTGGACCTCACAGTTCTTCTGCGGGAGCAGTCGACTGCAGACTTATATAGGGGCTTAAATTAAGCAGGGACTGTAATAAATCTTGTAATATAATAAAAACAATTAGAGTATCCATTGGAGTAGCTTTGGGGAGGGGGCCGAGCCCCCTGTTCTGGGTGGGCCCGGTATTGGGTTTTGTGCAAAACCATTGGGGGGGTGGTTGGGGGTTGGGGGGGGTAGGTAGTGCAGCGAAAAGAAAACGTGTTTTTGCGAAGAACTCCTGACGACCTTTTCTCTGTTCGTCGGAGAATAATTGCTTACCCGACAAATGTCGACGTGCCCCCTATTTTGAAATCCTTACTGCGCCACTGGAAGTAGCATATGTAGCTTATACGTAATACTGTCTGTTTCGTGAAATAATCAACTGCGTCAGACCGTTGATGCTTTTTCGCCAAATTCACCTCGTCAGGGTTTTTAAGTCCCCCCCCTCCCTGCAATAAGAAACTCCTCATATGCAATAATAATCCCTATAATCCCACTTAATTAATAATGCATAGAAACATCAGATTCGAATCACACGATAGCCAAGTGATGAATGTTTTCTCTTATGTGAGCTTAGACATACGTTTTTGTTCGTTAGCAAAAACCCAATCATTCGACGCACAGGTAGGCCTATGGCGAAAGAGTGCAGTCAACAGTTGATTGAGTGCCCAAACGAAAGGGACGTAGTGACGAAAGGGGGAGGATAGGTCACTGATCTAATGAACAGAGAGACGACTGTAGTATGCCCCCCACTCAGAGATGAAACAGATGTCACAACCAGGGCTAATTTATCGTGATGGGAAGATATGTTTTGCAACCAGGATTCTTCTTAACAGTTTCCAATATATATATATATATATATATATATATATATATATATATATATATATATATAAAATAGATTCAAGAGTACGTAATCTTTCGGGCCATCCATTTGTTGTACACATTAAGAAATTATTTATTTGCTTTCATCTTTATAAATGTTTGACGAACCAATGTGATGTAGTCTAGAGAGCCTGCGTTTTCGACGTCATAGCGTTCCTTTTGTACATTTCCATATCGCTGACGTTACGCAAACTCGGATATATATATTATCCAGACCTGCTAGGGAGATATGCTCACAAAACCTCAAAATCCCCCCTTAAAAAATTTCTGCACTGACACAAATTTTTGCAATTAACTATTTACTTCCTTCCAGCCAAGTCAATCTGTTTGACGAACCCCGAAAGGCCTGGAGTCTGGATAAAAAACACTGTGCGAATATCATGCTGGATAACGCTCCTATTGCTGATAAATGGGGCCTAATAATAATATATAATAATAATAATAATAATAATAATAATAATAATAATAATAATAATAATAATAATTATTATTATTAATTATCAGATGAAAGTGATGAAAGTTCAATAATAAATAAATAATAAAATAAATTAATAAATTAATTAATTAGTCGCCTAATAACTTTAATAATAATAATAATAATAATAATAATAATAATAATAATAATAATAATAATAATAATAATAATAATAATAATAATAATAATAAAGGCTGATTTTCTTGCAGTAATTATATGGTGATAGCGAATGCTTGATTAGAATACATTTGAAATTCTTGTGTCTTTCTTAGTAGATTTTTACCAAGAGTATGTTTGTATGCAGTATTAAGCTAGTTTACCTCCAGCAGTATAAGGGCTTCGGATCTGAATAGCGAATGAACATGAGGATAGAAAAGGGATAGAAAAGAGAGAGAAGTTTTAGAGGAGGAAACCAAAGAGGAGGAGGAGGAGGAGGAGGAGGAGGAGGAGGAGGAGGAGGAGGATACCCTATGTCATTTCCTGTACAGATGGCTGTTCGAAAGTGGCGCTTTTGCATTTAACACAAATAGCTATACGACTGTGTTCATTTTCAGTATTAGATCGGAGGATGCCTGGCGTTTGCGTGCGCTGCTTAGGGCGGCGCAAAAAGATTCCGGAATATTTTCCTTCCGCTAATTGAAAGATCTTTGGTCACGCGACGAAGATCTGTCTGGAATTCGTGCGGAGTGATACAGCCAGCGTTCATATGCGACTCTTATTAGTCTCTGAGTGATTGGGCTGGGCGGTGCGCATAGACTGTGTGCATTATTAATAAGAAAGGGACAGCTGCAGATAAAAACTACGAACTTCTTCGCTTCTGAATTAGCAACTAATAACTTTTGACAAGTAGTTATTTCGTACGAGCGAAAGATTTTGTTAAAAGGGGACTCTATTCATTTGCTAAAATTCCCCCCCAACCACCCAATTTTTGGAGCGATTTTTACCAGTTCATCCCTGCATCCATGCAACAGTCGTAACGTACACTGTACCTCAGTCGCAGGCTGAAATGTGTTTGTTTTTGAATAGGTACTATTATGTTTCTTTTAAAAGTAATTGACGCACGCATGAAAAGTGCTGTATTTTCTTTCGAAACTTGCATACAAAGCTGTTTTAGATAGTTCCGATTGCAAATTTAAATTTTAAATCTCTAAATTCAATTCTAGATTCCTTTCTAAATTCTCTTGCGACATACAATATTACTGCATATAACATACAATAGAGGTTCTCACACAAGGCAGACCTTCCTGAATCACTTTAAACCTTATTATTATTATTATATTATTATTATTATTATTATTATTATTATTATTATTATTATTATTATTATTATTATTATTATTATGACTACTACTACTACTACTACTACTACTACTACTACTACTACTACTACTACTACTACTATTATTATTATTATTATTATTATTATTATTATTATTATTATTATTATTATTATTTTCACTACTACTTACTTACTTACTACTACTACTATTATATTATATATTTTTATTATCATATTCTTTATTTTAGAGTTATTATTATTATTATTATTATTATTATTATTATTATTATTATTATTATTTTCTTAAATCCTGTTTCATTACAGGGTGACTACTACAAAAACTACTCTACTACTAAAAACAATATTGTTTTGCGTGTTATTTCTGAGTGCGTTGGAATTTATATTTTATTATCATATTTTTTATTTTATAATTAATTAGTTTCTTAAATCCTGTTTCATTACAGGATTCTCTGTGGAAACATATTGTTTTGCGCTGGTGACTGAACTTTTATAATAATAGTCGGATTCTCTGTGGATATATTCGCTGGTGACTGAGCTATGTGTACCGAATGGCCTTTGAGGCTTTACAGAGAATTCCATTGAATGCCGTAGCAAGAGATAGGGTAAAAAGAAAAAGTATTTTCTGAGAATGACAAAATACGGTGTAAGAACTGTGTACCGATTATCTTACGAGACTTGATGGAATATGACGAGAAACGTGTTAAAGTCTCAAATTGCTTTCGGGAAAATTAATTACAATCCTTTACTTCGCGCGGAAACGAAAAAATCTCTCTTTCTCTCTCTCTCTGTCTCTCTCTCTCAATAAACATAAAAAGATTGAATTGTTTGGAGTAATTGCTATTTTCAAAACAATTAATTATTGGACTATATTTCGAAGTCTCGATAACAGACTCGATTAATTAAACTTTTAATATAAAGTGGTGCAAATTAGAAAATACTATTAATACCTGACAAATAATTTAATATCTGCTTTGTCAGCCGATTGGCAACCGTCTTCAGCGGTAGATGTCATTCCAAATTCGACTGCACGGTTGATTTTGTCCTTTTCAATCAGCTCTCGTTTGTTTTCCTCCTTTTCTTCTGTCAACGCTGTTCGCGACTATCTTCCATAATTCATCATCCTGCATTTTTGAAGAATGGCGTTTGATTTCCTTTAACTTGTGATTTGTCGCAGTTTTTTCCAAATAGTACTAATTCCTGCGTTGTCTTCTGTTTTCTGACAGCTTTTGCGAACTCCAGAACGGACCGAAATAGGTGCAGCTCTAGGCCTACAGTGACTGTTTATATAAGATTTTTGCGTGGCCGGACAAAATTTCATGGACAAAATTTCATGGGGACAAAATCACGTCACGGTTTAGGGCTAAGGTTAGAGTTAGGGTTACATTTTATCCGCTGACATTTTGTCCGCTGACATTTTGTCCCCATGACATTTTGTTCGTGACATTTTGTCCGCGGACATTTTGTCCTAACACCGATTTTTGGCATACGCTCTTGGCAAAGATATCGCCGAGATACAGGCATTTTTTAAATTGTTCACGTTAATGCGATTGTTCTAGAGTATTCAAAGTTTCTGGACGATTTTTACTATAATAATCAGTCTGTGTTTAACGTATAGGGTGTTGCAAAGGCATTTCTAGTGATAAAAAATTGACTGGACTCTTGGATTTTCCCAGCGAAATGCCAACCGCTAACTTCAACGACTTGAGAACTTTCACGAGCGAACCACGTCCCAGTAACATCGCCTCCGACGGCGATCCAGACGAAAGCGACCCCGGCACGGGGTCCAGGGCAGAACTGGTCGTCGTTATCGCCTACCTGTCCCTGCTGAGCGTCATGGGAACGGGAGGAATTCGGTCGTCATGTACGTGTTTTCGTCGAAAAGAGACCAACTCATATCGACGCTTTTCATCCTCGTCCTGGCGATCGTTGACTTCAGCACGTGTCTCGTTGGTCATCCCGTACACGGTTTTCATGGAATATCACGACTTTCACGTCCGCAGCGACGTCGTCTGCAAGATCTACATGTTTCTGGTCACGTCGAACGTTCCCTTTTCCTCCCTGATCATGGTAGCCATAGCCATCGACAGGTATCTCAGTATATGTCACCCGCTCGCGAACGTTCTTGACCCCACCAGGGCCAAGGTGATTGTCGTCGCCCTCGCCGCGTTCGCCACCGTTCAGGGCATATGCGTGTCGCTACAATTCGGCGTCTACGAACTGGAATCGGTGACCGGAACCGGAAATGTATCCGTCGTCGTCGCTTCCGGTTTCGAGGAGGAGGAGGAGGAACGCCTCGGAAAGCCGCCGGATGGTAAACACGGGCTTCTGCGGCGAGACGGACATGGTCGTCAGCAGGGACTTTCAGTGGTACTACCAGAAACTGCACGCCGCCATCTACCCGACCTGCGTGCTCACCGTCATGGTCCTGTACTCGCTCATCTATCGGTCGGTGCTGACGAGGAGAAGCCTCCGGTGGAGCCAGAAGAGCCGACACCTCGCCCACGTCCGATCGCTGTCGACGGCGGCGGTCGTGCGACCGGGCCTGCTGGCCGAGAGCCCGCTGGTCGCCTGCCACGGCCGTCCGGACGTTATCCCCACGTCCGGATCGACGAAAGTTCCGGAACTGGAGACGATGACGACGACGACGACGACGAAGAGGAAGTCCGAATCGAGAAGGGTTTTCCGGAACAGTGGACTGTTGAGGCGAGCCGGACGCATGGACGCCTTCCGTCTGGCCAACATCAGAACGGCGGCGATGCTGTTCGTCGTAACGCTCGTCTTCATCATTACGTTCATGCCGGCGTTCTTCATGGCGTTGAAGATCGTGCCGTACAATGTCGTGGTCTTCTATCTGTACTTTGCCAACAACGTCGCAAATCCGGTCATCTATTCGTTCATGAACCAGAATTTCCGGTCGAACCTCGAAAAACTCTTCTGTCGAACCAGATGACGTTTACTGGATTCGAGACAGAGTGGGGAATGTAACGATTCAAATGAAGGAGAAAACATCGATTGATGTCAAGATCATTACGGAAATGACGCTATAGAAGTTCACCGGTGATGGTGATGATGATGATAATGCCGATGATGAAGATGAAGGTGATGATTAAAGAGATGATGATGATGATGATGGTAATATGACGTTGAAGAAGAAGAAGAAGGTGAAGATGATGATGATGGAGATGATTATGATGGTAATATGACGATGAAAAAGAAGAAGATGAAGAAGAAGAAGGTGATGATGATGATGATGATGATAATGATGATGATGATGATAAACACGCAGTTAGTGGAAACGAAATGTGGCCGAATCATATTATTCCCACCAGTTGCTACTGTGATATAAGTAATAATAATAATAATAATAATAATAATAATAATAATAATAATACAAGCCGACTTATATAGCGCAGTATAACTCGAGGCAGTAGAATGTTTTCCGTGCAAGGTTTGTGGACAAATGGAACAGTTTGGACGCAAAGGCAGTAACATTTGAAACAATAAATGGGTTAAAAATTTATCTGGGAAAGCTGCGTTATTAAAATGTTGAGAGTAATAATAAAGTGATTTTCACACCTGTTAACGTAACCTCATATACCACTTAAAATCACTTTATTATTAATTATTATTTGCAATCCTTGAAGTCGCTACTGTTTAACTCACGGCGGATTGACAAAATGCGCTATATAAAGCTGGGTTTATCATTCTAATGTCGTTAACTTATTATCTTAACCCCTTTACCGTCCATTAAAATTTTAGACGTCGGCCATTTATTTTTGGAGAAACGTCCTTTAAAACTGAATAATTATATTTTTAAATTTACTATAACTCAGGCCATATTAAAGCTAAGTAAATGAGAAATGAGGTATACACCATTGTTTAGTTTTTTATTGCTATTTCTAACTATCCGTGCAAAAAATTTTTGGAGGGGGGTATAGTCCACTCTACGGCCTAAAATAGCACCCCTTCCCAATTTTTTAAAAGCTCAACAGCTTAACTTTTGAGTGGTAACCTCACATGGGTGAGCGGCAAAGATGTCGGTGGAATAAAATTAATCAAAAAGTTTGAAAATCGGACAACATTTGGTAGATATATACGACTTGTAATCAGAGCACCGATTTTTCGGAACACAAGTCTTAGCGATGAATTTGGAGACAATTTTTAGCTTGCAAATTTGAAAAATGAATACATGTATTGCTTGTATGGTCTTCCATTTTATGAGTTGGATCCATGAATGGTTTGGTTTGTCTTTCTTTTATGATTTGGTGCCATGAATGGTATGGGTTGTCTTTCTTTTTTAAAAAAAACATTGAATATCGTAACCATGGGTTAAAGGTTAAAGGTCAAGTGATAGCGACATCACGTCGCATATAAAAACACACACACATCTTAGACCACGGCTCTGGTGTAATTAGCATTTTGAAGCGATGTATAAAATCGTGCATTGCAAATTTCACGTATTTCAGATGCAAGATTCGCTGATGAAAAGTCAAGTGGCCGAATCGTATTAGACGAGACATTTGACCTTCCATTGGCGTGATTACGGGCAAATACCAGCGACGGGTGGGGTGGCGGGGGATATATCGGTATATATACCCACCCACCTTCCACTCAAATCAGGCTACCTTAAAATTTTTAATGTGTTTTTAAGATTATCAAAGTTTTTAGATATCTATACCCCCTCCCCAAATCACATTATACCCCCAAATCAGATTCCTGGCGACGCCCCTGGCAAGTACAGATGATGGAATTTTCAGTTCAAAGTCAAAAGTGTATCGTTTTCAGTGTTAGATTCTCTATATACTTCATTTTTTAAAACAGGCATAGATCTGTGGTCTCTCTCTCTCTCTCTCTCTCTCATTGCGAAAATAACTCAAAAGTACAAGTACATGTACAGTATAATCAGCAAAGGCACTTTTAACGCAAACATATTTGTTTATGTAGCACCTCTGAAATTACTAGTTTGACTGCAGCACAGATAATATATTATACAAATTAAGCAAGTTTCGGTTAATTAAGTATTATTCTATAATCTATAGTAATGTATATTTGAAACGTTACAATGCAGCTGTTAATACAAAATAATGTAACTGAAAGATATTATTGCGCTAGAGAAGTTCAATATTTTCTAACTGACCTCTCTCTGTCTCTCTCTCTCTCTCTCTTTCTCTTTCTCTCTCTCTCTCTCTATATATATATATATATATATATATATATCTCTCATATCTCTGTCTAATCTATCTCTGTCTATCTCTGCGTATCTCTATCTGTCTCTTTCTATCTGTCTATCTCTTTGTTTCCGTCTATCGTTGTCTCGCTCTATCTCGGTCTCTGTCTCTGTATCTCTGTTTGTCTCTTTCTTTGCATCGTCGTCTGTCTGTCCCTGTCTTTGTCTCTCTCTCTCTCTCGCTGTCTGTCGGTCTGTCTGTCTCTCTGGCACAATCTCTAGGCGGGCTTGTCTCTGCGTTTAAACGAATAAGCAGTCTTTTATGAACCTGCCTTCGACTTATAACAGTCGGCATTTAATATTTCTGTGCCATTGCGCACAAAGGAAAAAGTCTATATTCTATAAGAACACATCTATTATTGTCAACATCGGTATCAGATTCGAGAATAGTAATTTCAAATATTCATGCCCGGCCTATAGGCAGGGCGCGATTTGCGAGGGGGAAGGGGGGAATCTCCCCCCCACTGTCCAACTGCATCCCCCTACTGCTACATCCCCCACCACTACATCCCCCCACTGCTACAGTTTCCAACAACTACATCCCCCAAAGCTCGACATATCCCCCCCCCCACTGCTCCAGGTCACAAATCGCACCCTGCCTATAGGCTAGCGTCTCCCACGGAAGAGGTATTTGATGAGAGAAAAATCAGTCAGTTACAACAGCGCTTAACCCCTTAACCGTGTATTTAACTGTAACTCAATGTAAAATGGACGGATATATCCAGGATCCCCAGTTAAGAGGTTAATATGCAAAAGACAAGACCGTTTTTTCCCTCTTCAATACATCAAAATTAGCCTAGAATATCTGTCTATATCGCGGTGTGGCGTTGAAAAGAGTCGCAGCAATTTTTTAGGACCCTCAGATGTGTAAAATCGATTCGATAATTTCCTACGACACCGCCCTAACGCAGTACGATAGATCAGCGCTGGAGTAGAGCCGATAGCCGGGGCAACAAGATGGGTTGCAGTCGCTGTAATAAGAATCACATAAACAGGCAATTAGAAAAGGCACCATTACGCAAGCAAGTAAGTCAAATCTCTTGAATTTATATAGCGCTTATGGTGTGGAAGCAGTACCGCAGTAAAAGAAACAGACTTCGTTATAATTCCAAATCGACATCAAGATGCATTGTCTTTGACAAACTAAAATTTTCCTCCGTCACAAACAAACAAGTCATTGGATGCGACAGTGTAACCCATGACGTAGCCAGGATTTCCACAAGGGGTGGTTGGTTGCCGCCACCAACTTTGGAAAAATCTTGACAAGCAAAAAAAGGTCCTCAACGTACCAGCCAAGGGGGGTTTTCAACCCCAAAACCGCGTCCAAAAATTTAAAAAATGCATGAAAACACGTAAAAAATTTCCGGCGACGGACAAGGGGGTTTAACCACCCCCACGCCCTCCTTGACTACGCTAAAGAGTTGGCAGAGAGCAAGATGATGACGATAATGGTGATTTCGGTGGAAATGCCACAGTACGTTCTCATCAGCACGGACTTACTATGTGTAAAGCCTTCCAATGAAAACCCGACACGTTTGAAAGCAGGCGACCTGAGGCACCGTGTCGCAAGGTTCCTCCGCGGTCCTACGGTACGTCAAAACAGGACAAACAAAAGCAGCGTATAAAACAAAATCACAATTCTACCGCATCTTTGGCGTAGCCATCGCGAGGGGAGGGGCGGGAGCGGCCCCCTATTCGGAGTGGGACTGGTCATGGATTTTTGTGCAAATTCGTTGAGTAGTTGGGGGGGTAGGTAGGTGGTATTATGAAATCGAGGGTTTGCACAAAAGTTGAAAGCGCTTAACAAGACGATTTTCTGGGGGAGGGGGTTTCACATCACTTGTTGACCAGAAAATGTGGATGCGCCCTCCTCCATATTCCGAAATCCTGGCTACGCCTCTCTTTGGCCGAATTTATATTATAAATGAGAACATGTTGATCAGTCTGGAATGAGTCCAGCCTTTTCTTTGCTCTACGAAAAGAAATGATCGCTACGTTTGAAAATGGGGTTCTGAAAACTTTCAATTATGGATTTTTTACTAACATAATTGAATCCACTCTATTAGACCCTAATCTCTCTCTCTCTCTCTCTCTCTCTCTCTCTCTCTCTCTCTCTCTCTCTCTCTGTGTGGTGTTATTTCGGTATCAAGACGTGTCCCGTGAAAAGACGATGGGCGTCTGGCTCCTCCTTTGCCACCGGCTTTGGCGGAGTTCCATTAGACGTGCTAATGCGGCGCTATAAAAATTGCCCGGGCTACCGCCGCCGACTTTTGCAGACATGAAGTGAAGGTGTTTAATTAACTCACGTCACGTCGTATCGACCGGCTGGATTGAGACACCTGTACAGTACAGTCGACGTACCACACCCTCCACAAGTCTGCGAGCACTGTCCAGGCTCGCGTTGACAAGGCACTGGAGTGGAAGCTGATGACGACGACGACGACGATGATAATGATGGCGTTGTTGTTGTTGTCGTTGTCGTCGTCGTTTTATTAGTTGCAGGGGTGGTCCGTGGCAAGCGAGGGGTCTGCGGTCGAGTGGCTGGTGCGGCCGATGGGGAGTCTGTCGTCTGCGCGATGACAACAGGTGTCCGTCTTGCCGGCGATGACGTTGATGATGACGTCGTCGGTGTAGTCGGTGTTGTTATCGATGCGATGGTGTATGGAGCTGTCGTCGTCGACGACGTGGTGGTTGTTGGAGTAGTCGTCGTTGTAGTCGAGGTTGTTGTTGGAGTAGTCGTAGTTGTGGATGTAGTTGTTGGAGTAGTTGTTGTAGTCGACGTGGTTGTTGGAGTAGTTGTTGTAGTCGAGGTTGTTGTTGGAGTAGTTGTTGTAGTCGAAGTAGTTGTCGGTGTAGTTGTTGTTGGAGGAGTTGTTGTAGTCGAGGTTGTTGTTGGAGTAGTCGTAGTTGTGGATGTAGTTGTTGGAGTAGTTGTTGTAGTCGACGTCGTTGTTGGAGTAGTTGTTGTAGTCGAGGTTGTCGTTGGAGTAGTCGTTGTAGTCGATGTAGTTGTTGGAATAGTCGTAGTAGTCGAAGTAGTTGTTGGAGTAGTTGTCGACGTAGTTGTTCGTGTGGTTGTGGTCGTTGTTGTTGTTGTTGAAGTAGAGGAAGTACTCGTCGTTGTTGATGATGATGATGATGATGATGATGATGATGATGATGATGATGATGTCGTTGTAGTCGCAGTGGATCCAGGAGAAGATGACGGCGACATTTTCTGAAGAACTGTTTTAAAAAATAAATTTAAAGGAGATCGCCACAAATGCTTAAAAATCGGTCCAAAATTTCTGGTAATTTTCCATTATTTCCAAGTTCTGCTTCGAGAAATGAAATTCCGTTTTCACTGAATCCACAAAAATCTGCATATTTTGGCGACATTCTGCAAATATCTATAGCTAGATATTAACCGGACTTTTCGGTCGCGAGTTTTGTTTTTCTTCATCCGAGCGGACTTCAACATCGCCATCTTCTGTCCATCTTCTGTCCACCATTGACATGTCAGCGTTGTCAAAGCGCTTTTGATTTTGGTACTTAACCATGTTACAGCGCTATAAAAATTGTCTTAGTAGTAATAATAATAATAATAATAATAATAATAATAATAGTAGTAGTAATAATAATAATAGTAGTAGTAGTAGTAGTAGTAGTAGTAGTAATAATAATAATAATAATAATAATAATAATAATAATAAAATAATAATAATAATAATAATAATAATAATAATAATAGGACACAAACAAATAATCTGTTTATATTTATATTACCGGCGAGTTCGACCTTCTGCCTTACGACATCGAAGGTCGAGGTCGTTCCAAGGTCAGCGTAGTTGTTCACGTAGACAATATTGTCCGCGTTCCCAGCAATGGCCTTCAGTAACGGCGTTGGATATGCATCTCCCACGGCAACCACTATCAGCGTCACGTTCATAGCACGGGCATCATTGGCAGCTAATATAGGTGGCGTTCAAGTAGCTGTTGTACGAAAGGCTGTTGTAGGAAGACGTGTCTAGTAGCAGTACCGCAACACGGGCGGACCCAGGTCTCTGGCCGTACCCGTTGGCGTAGACGAGCAGTTTCAGGTACTGGAGTGCCGGAAAGTAGTTCGACGGCGCAGGTTTGACTTGGACGTTATTATCGATGGCGGACAAGAGCGGGTTCTTCTGGCGGTACTGGGTGAGGTAGGCGACGAGAGAGGTGGAGTTGCTGACGGTCAGGACGGCGCACTGGGTGAGGGTGAGGGTGAGGTACTGGTCGACGGGTAGGGACTGGATCATCGTCTTCGTGAAGTTCTTCAGCGCGCCGAGCTGTTTCTGGTCGGACGGACTTACGTCGACGAGAAACGTCAAATCGAGAGGGAAAACTAAGGCAACACAAGCAGCAACATTACCAGAGATGTAGCCAGGGTTATTTATATGTTTCTCAAGTTGGGGCTGGGGGGTGTCGGTATTTTCTGGGGGTCACCTGCCGAAAAAGTCTGAGAAGCAAAAAAACAGACAAAAAAGGTCATCCCTGGCTCAATTTTGGGGAATGTTGGGGAGTGTCGGTCTCAGATTGAGGAAGGGGGCGCTGGGGGGTGTAAAAATATATCTGGATGTGGCATATATATATATATGTATATATACAGGGATATTTCTAAGATTGTGAATTTGGGGCGGGGGTGTCGACCTCAAATTGGGGGTGTCCGGAGCTATAATAGTAAGCATTTTGTATGCATACCATTGTCACATTACCAAATTTAGGTGTGTCGACCTCAAATTGGGGGGGGCGTTGGCGGGGTGTTAATGGATATAAAATATCCCCTGTGTATGTATATGTATTGTATATATATGAATACTTTATTCATAGCCCGATTTCAAGGTAGACACAGTATTTACTTGAAATTGGTGACTGAGTTGACTGCAGTTGGCAGTTTTTGCCGAGAAATCCCGTAGAACATGCGCAGGAATAATCGAAGAATCCATCGACGCAACGACCGCCGTTTAAACACGGAGCACTAGTACACTGGTCGACATCTGTAGAATAAACATAGATTAGGACAGAATAAAAAAACTAAACTAATAGACCTACACGACTGTCTTCGAAGTATATACAGTACAGCAGCAGATTATAACTTTATAATTTAGACAGGTTGCGATACAATTCCGAAATTTAGGAAGCTAGATCGAGTGTTTAATCTATGCCGTTTCCGGGGGATGGGGAATTGTCCTTTTTCCCTCCCTGAAATTTCAAATCCCCCCGGAAATTTTGGCATACTACATGGACTAACAGCAGCCCCCTAGCAGAATTTCCCCCCGGCTTTGTCAGTTCCGCCCCCCGGCTTCCTCAGTTCCCCCCCCCGGAGTCCAGGAGTCTAGATTAACCCCTTAACCGTGTATTTAACTGTAACTCAATGTAAAATGGACGGATATATCCGGGATCACCAGGTAAGGGGTTAAACGCTGGTTAGATCGCTGCTTCAGTTGGAACTTTTCCATTCCGCCTACCTGCCTGGTAGGAGATGTTGAAACCGAGCCGATCAGAGACCGGGGCGTCGCCGCTTTTCGCTCGGAATGTAACGAGAATCTGAGAACCTCTGCTCACGTATTGTCGGTCGGGACGTGTCTGACAACATGACCTGAAAAACATCGACACAATTGATTCATATGTCTTGGCTTTAGCCCCAGCTATGTTACTGCGCTATATAAATTGTCGTAAATAATAATAATAATAATAATAATAATAATAATAATAATAATAATAATAATAATAATAATAGTGTTAGTAGTAGTAGTAGTAGTAGTAGTAGTAGTGTTAGTAGTAGTAGTGTTAGTAGTGTTAGTAGTAGTGTTAGTAGTGTTAGTAGTAGTGTTAGTGGTGTTAGTAGTAGTAGTAGTAGTAGTAGTAGTAGTAGTAATAGTAATGTAATAATAGTGTTAGTAGTAGTGTGTTAGTAGTAGTAGTGTTAGTGTTAGTAGTGTTAGTAGTTGTTAGTAGTAGTAGTAGTAGTAGTGTTAGTAGTAGTAGTAGTAGTAGTAGTAGTAGTATAAGTAGTGTTAGTAATAGTAGTGTTAGTAGTAGTGTTAGTAGTGTTAGTAGTAGTAGTAGTAGTAGTAGTAGTAGTAGTAGTAGTAAGTAGTAGTAATAATAATAATAATAATAATAATAATAATAATAATAATAATAATAATAATAATAATAATAATAAATTTGGCAATGAAACGCCTTGCTTTGGGACCAATCCTCGTTACAGAATAATGCGTTCACACATCACCGTCAACTTATAATTATCTTCTTCAACAGCAGTCAAACTGGAAATCAATCGGGTGTTATTAAACAGATTTTTTAACTTTGCAATTCTAAACGTCACTATGCCTTTCTATAGACCAGGGACATTCAAATGGCGGCCCGCGGGCCAGATCCGGCCCGCCAAGGGCTGTGAAATGCCCCACGGAGATACTGAAACGATATATATTTTCTATTATTTAAGAAATATTGATAAATGACGTCTATTGATTTCCAAAAACAGCCGGCCCATGGGCATTAAGCATAAACATTTGGCCATTCATAAGATTTGCTTGGATACTTCTTCTGTAGACCGAATCAAGAGATGACAAACCGAGGACCGGACATTCCAAGGTCACCGTTGTAACGGATTTCGACCCAGTGGACGCATAGTCCGAGGTCGTTCGACCAACAGTAGACGCCAAAGTCTCCTTGAAACTGAACAAGAATTCGATCTCCCGAACTCTGAAAAAATCAGTCTCCATAGTTACCTCTCTTTCTCTCTCTCTCTCTCTCTCTCTCTCTCTCTCTCTCTCTCTCTCTCTCTCTCTCTCTCTCCATTCTCTCTCTGTGTCTCTATCTGTCTGCCTGCCTGTCTGCCTGCCTGCCTGTCTCTCCGTCTCCCCTCTCTTGTTTCTCTCACTCTCTCTCTCACACTCTCTCTCTCTACTCTCTTCTCTCTCCACTCTGTCTAGCCATTTTCTCTCTCCATTCTCTCTGTCTGTCCGTTCATCTGTCTGTCTGTCTGTCTGTCTGTCTGTCTGTCTGTCTGTCTCTCTGTCTTTCTCTCTCTCTCTCTCTCTCTCTCTCTCTCTCTCTCTCTCTCTCTCTCTCTCTCTCTGTACGTCTGACCGTTTTTAACAATCAAATTCAAAATAACATCGACTCGCACAGCCCCGGAGTGGGGCACGTGGGGGAGCGGACGTCTCTATTCTGGCTCGGATCAGAACCGCTGACAATTATTTTCTCACAAATGTCGGGACTTGGTTTCGGTACCCCCTCCCTCCCCCTTACCGCCGCCCCCATTACGGAACCCTGGCTATACGCCGCCGCAAAGTAAAACCCATCAGACCTTGAATGATAACGACAACGACGACGACAACGACTTACCTCTATGAGGTAGTTGCATTCTTGGTAGTTGTCGTAATGACGTAGACGGGGATTTCGATTTTCGTAACCGGGAGACGCAACCCATTGGGCGAATCCTGTGGCCCGAAGCTTTCCACTGCATACATCTTTGAAACAGAATATATATTCAAGACCGTATTGTAATGTAATGTACTTCTTTGCATATACAGAATCTCTATCCATTTAAGAGTTCCTTGGCTATGGTCTGCCACAGCCATGTGCATGGGTTGGGTCCAGCCATGGGTTGGGTCGGGTCAGACATTTCAACGTTTATGGTGGGTTGAGTTGGGTTGGGTCAGAAAATAAGTCACGGTTTAGGACATTGCGATGTATTACGGTGGTTTTGGTTGGGTTGGGTTAGGTTGGGTTGTTTCAATCATTCCCATTGCTCTCGTGGGTTGGGTTTCGAAAAACTGGACCCATGTCCATCTGTGGTTTGCCAACAATGAACTTCACGGGATGTTATGCCTGTTTATTGTCTTCTCTTGTAAATTTATTAAACTTGTTCAAGTTCTTTCGGGCAAATAACGACAAATTCGATGGGGCGTCTCAGCAGGAAAAAAAACTAAAATTAATGAAACTGAAAAATGTGGTGTCCTTACTATTTTCTGGTTGGTCGACGTCATCGCAAAACTGACCCCCGAGACCGTCCGGACATCTGCATTGGTTACAGCGCAGAGGGTCCTGGTAGCCATGGTGACTGCAAGACTGAGCCAAATTCACATTCCGACACAAATCTAAAAATTTTACAAATCGAATTATTCTTCTTCTTATTATTATTATTATTATTATTATTATTATTATTATTATTATTATTATATTATAAATGATGATTTATATAGCTCTATATGCGTAGCGAAGGCCATAGTCAAGAGCACTTTACTTTACTTTATTCGAATGAGCGAATAGACGTTTTATTTCAACTCTTACAGTACTTTCTAGGTCGTTATATTTCAAGCACTATGACTCATAATATAACACTACTGTAGTGTACATCATTATTCACAGTGGTTCAACAAATCCAGGCACCTTTTTATTTTGGCTATAATCTTGTCAAATTTTGAGCAATCTTGATAAAACTCGGTAGAAATGTGGCTAATAGAGCACCCAACACAGGTATGCTATTATTATTCGCGACATGCTTGATATTTGTAGCAACTGTATGACACGAAAAATGCACGTCGACTTTACTAAGTATGAATTTGGTATAAATTTGGCAGTAGCGAGAGACAGAGACAGAAAAAAGATACAGATATATCGAGAGAGAGACAGACAGACAGAGACACATACAGACAGGCAGAGTGGGAGACAGACAGACACAGAGTGAGAGACAGACAGAGAAAGAGAGAAAGAGAAAGAAAGCGAGAGAAAGAAAGAGAGAGAGAGGAAGAGACAGAGAGAAAGGAAGAAAGAGAGAGAAAAAGAGAGAAACACGGAGAGAGAAAGAGAGAGCGAGAGAGCGAGAGAGAGGCCTGTCTCCAAAATGCAATTGACAATACAGTGTTACGCTGCCCTTATTTAGCACCTTTGCAGTAGAGTGTATTAACGTCGTAGGCATCCCAGAAGCTCAGCTCCTGTCTTTGGCCTATCGTTGACTGGTACTGTCCGTCTAGGGTGAGGATCGTTGGAAGACCGTTTCTCGAAAACGCCTACGAAAAAAAACCTCATTGAATCCGACAAAATGGAGAACGGAAAATGGCAATCGCAGTTCGAAAGGAATTAATTGCCGAAAAGTTTTTCTCAATAATATAGAAGAAGAAGAAGAAGAAGAAGAAGAAGAAGAAGAAGAAGAAGAAGATGATGATGATGATGATGATGAATCATTTATTTCTCAATGACATCAAAATAATAATACGAACAATGAATTCAATGACATCAAAGGTAATATAGGGTTGCGCAAAACACCTCGAACTAGTCACATTAGGTTTGGCATTTAATATATATATAGTCCGGTTTTTGCGCCACCCTGTATTCTGTACGTGCGCTACTAACAGAAAAGTAAATTCAACAGTCAGTTTCGTGTAAAAGAATCTATTCCATTTTACAAATTTAGAACCATTTTTAAATATAATTGCAAATCACCTTCCAACGACGACAATGACGACGACGACGACGATGATGATGATGATATGATGATGATGACGACGACGACGACGACGATGACGATGATGATGATGATGATGATGATGACGACGACGACGACGATGACGATGATGATGATGATGATGACGACGACGATGGATGATGATGACGACGACGACGATTGATGATGATGATGATGATTATGATGATGACGACGACGACGACGACGATGATGATGATGATGATGACGACGACGACGACGACGATGATGATGATGATGATGAACTTCCTATTCAACGTGCTAATGATAAGCTCGTAGTGCTAACCAATGCCCGATACTGCATATCAGAGGCGTAGTCGTAGGAGGCGTTGAATGTATTGACGGCGCTTTTGTCGAAGGCGACGAAAATGTCCGCGGATACGGCATTTTCCACTTCTATGCGGATGTAATTGTCCCTGTCGTACCTTTGGTGCTCGTGGATCAGTCCAAGGGCATGCCCGATCTCGTGGGCCACGATTCCCTGAACGATACCACACACACATATGTAACAGAAGTAGTAGTAGTAGTTGTTGTTGCAGAAATAGTAGTAGTTGTATTAATAGTAGTAGTAGTAGTAGTAGTAGTAGTAGTAGTAGTAGTAGTAATAGGCCTAGCAGTTGTTGTTGTAGTAGTAATAATAGAAGAAATAACAATAATAGAGGCAGTAGAAGTAATAATAATAATAATAAAAATAATAATAATAATAGTAGTAATAGTAGTAGTAGTAGTAGTAGTAGTAGTAGTAGTAGTGGTGAGTAGTAGTAGTGGTGTAGTGGTAGTGGTGGTGGTGGTGGTGGTGGTGTAGTGGTGCAGTGGTGGTGGTAGTAGTGCAGGTGCAGTGGTGGTGGTGGTGGTGGTGGTAGTAGTAGTAGTAGTAGTAGTAGTAGTAGTAGTAGTAGTAGTAGTAGTAGCAGCAGCAGCAGCAGTAATAATACTAGTAGTAGTAGCAGCAGTGGTGGTGGTGGTGGTGGTGGTTGTGGTGGTGATAGTAGTAGTAATAACTAAATCTTAAGTTGTTGGTAGGATATTTTTTATGTTGAAAATCGGTCACTCGTACAGCCCCATATTCCATTGGTTAAAGTCATACAGAGATCATAGTCAGTATTTTCCGAAGGGGGGGTTTATGGTTCCCATAAATAATTCGCAACTTCGGAATATTCTGACATGCAAAATAAGATCGACAGCTATTATTTTGGTCGATTATGTGAATTATCTATGTATATAAACGCGTACAACTATATTTGCTACGCAATAAAAACTGTTTCGTCGAAAAACTAAGGGTGTTTAATTAACCCCAAAACCCCTTTTTGGTTAAGCCAAAGGTTATGACTTTTTTTACTAGTCGGACTTTTTCGGGCCTCAGAAAATCGAGCACAATCGTACATTCAAAATATAAAAAAGGCAAAGACTTTTTCCTCTGTCCGCCGGGGGCCCTAGGCACGTGCCTATCATGCATATACCTTACAACGGCCCTGATTCCGGACCCGGGGTCTTTACTGGTTCTGACAAATTTACATTCAGTCAACTATCTCCCTGAAAACTGCCCGAATGTCAATTGAAATGGCGACCTGCAACCTTTAAACATTTATAGGACACAAGTCACACAACCCCGGCACATTTTGACGACTAATTTATTCTCTCCGCCACAATCTTCAGTGATAATTTTGCGTACTAGTGCTGTTACTATCTACATCATATCTATATATTATTATTATCATTAAAATCGTCATCGTCGTCGCCATCATCATCATCATCATCATCATCATCATCATCAACATCATCATAACTGATACCGAACAACAGTACTATATCTTTACGTACTATGTAATAGCATCCGACACCGAGATATAACGGCTGTGGAATAAGATTAACGCGTCCAATGTACGAACTGCATCTGAGGAGAAAATAATAATAATAACAACAATAACAGCAACAGCACTACTACTACTACTACTACTACTACTCTACTACTACTACTACTACTACTACTACCACTACTACTACTAGTACTACTACTACTACTACTACTACTACTACTACTACTACTACTACTAATAAATAATAATAATAATAATAATAATAATAATAATGATAATAATAATAATAATAATGATAATAATAATAATAATAATAACAATAATAATAATAATACGGTAGAAGAGAAGGAGCAAGGGGAAAAGGGCGACCGAGAACAAGCTGGATCGACGGAATCTTTGACTGGGCAAGAACAAGGAGACAGAAGACCAGGAGAATCGGAGGAAAATGACTAAATGACTGTCAACCATCTGTAGAGGAAGATACATTAATAATAATAATAATAATAATTCTAATATTATTAATTAATAATAATAATATTATTATTATTATTATTATTATTATTATTATTATTATTATTAACGCACTTTTATAGCACCGGCTCTATCGCACAAGGATATCAAGCGATTGTATTCCTAATCAGTCCGCAAAAAAATAGCTGGTCAATTTCAGAGATCAGTCAAAGTTGTACAGTACAACAGAATTACAGACCATGAAGGAAGAAAAATCGATTGGAAGAAGACATATTTGTGTATAATTGAAAGTAAATAAACGAAATTCAAAGAATTAGATTTTAAACTACTAAAGCAAATTAAGTAACGCGCTTCCCCCCTCTGCCCTCCCATACTGGTCCAACTCTCACATACCGCCACACTCTGACCACAGCGAGAACAAACTTACGTGGTTTGCCACAGCAGTGTAAACAGCAGGTGGCTGCTGGAGAAGTTTTCGCTGACGTTACGCTGTACGAATGTTAGACAAGTTTCCTTCTCCCACAGCGCAATGGCGTTCATGACGGTAGTGTAATCGCCTCCAACTGTAAGCCATAGAACACAAAAAACCAAAGTTACAGGAATCTATAGGATCATTTGCAATATATAATAATTATCGATACAATACTTTCAGGAGGTCATGGTCAACGAATTTGAAGCTTTGACCCCGTATAGGCGTAGACAGTTTTCCTCTCTGATTTTTATCTAATGAAATTGTGATGGACGTTTTAACGCGTTGACAGGTTCCAGAAACAAGGAAGTTATAACAGTATAAAGTAACCGTTCTATTTTGAAGACACCGACTCGAATGTCTACGATAGATTTAAGAGGAAACGGGAAGTCGACTATTGCTAGAGTCAAGCGATTATTTGGAATTTACGATTTGTGATATGCTGACTGAAAATGAAGGAAAAGGTCATTTGAAAACAAAAAATGGCTCTAAACTGTTCTCTCTCTCTCTCCACACACACACACACACATATATATATATATATTTTGTATATATGTATATATATATATATATATCCCTCCCTGTCTCTCTCTATCCCTATATATATATCTCTCTCTTCCTTTCTCTCTCCATGTCTCTCTCCTCCTACCTCTCTCCATATCTTTCTGAAGACAGACGGAAGTTGGAAGAGAGCGATGTATCTTTCTGAAGACAGCTGTTGTCAACAATGGATATATTAAAATACCGATATATATTATTATTATTATTATTATTATTATTATTATTATTATTATTATTATTATTATTATTATTATTATTATTATTATTATTATTATTATTATTATTATTATTATTATTATTATTATTATTATTATTATTATTACTTGCCGATATTGCCATCCACCTTGTAGTCAATTCGTCGGTTATCCCACTTGGCGAAGACGGATTCTGCGAGAGAGGTTCTCTTCCTTCTCCTCCTCCTCCTCCTCCGTCTTCGTCGTCTCGTCTGACCGTCGTCTGGCTGGAGGTCCTTCTGCAGCTGGTCTATGATCATCTGGGCCTGCTGCGGCGACAGCATCATGTCCAGTAGACATGTCGGATCGTCGGGCGATTGTGCCGGAGCGTCTGCCTGTGAGCACCAACAAGAAACAAGGCAGACTCTCCCATGCATGAACTACTTTAAACCTTATTATTATTATTATTATTATTATTATTATTATTATTATTATTTTTATTATTATTATTATTATTATTCCTGTTAAGCTTTTTTTCTTTTTATTGTCTTGTATTCAACGGGATGTTGAGGAATAAACTTATTTGGATATTATTATTATTATTATTATTAGTAGTAGTAGTAGTAGTAGTAGTAGTAGTAGTAGTAGTAGTAGTAGTAGTAGTAGTAGTAGCAGTAGTAGTAGTAGTAGTAGTAGTAGTAGTAGTAGTAGTAGTAGTAGTAGTAGTAGTAGTAGCAGCAGTAGTAGTAGTAGTAGTAGTAGTAGTAGTAGTAGTAGTAGTAGTAGTAGTAGTAGTAGTAGTAGTAGTAGTAGTAGTAGTAGTAGTAGTAGTAATAATAATATTAAAAGAAGATTGCGTGTAAGATAGGCTACTACTAAATCTAAAGTCGAATAGCGTCTTTTTCTTTCCTTTAAGTCCTCGTATAGTCTGCCTTGCTGCTTCCCCTGTCCCACTCTGAATCTAGTTAGCGCTGAGTTTAATGCGATCATGCGATCGATCATATTTGATAAATGTTTTAATTAATGCCCCGCGTTTTCAGGCGTTTCATCCGCATATATGCGATTTCCGTTCTAGTAATACGATTACTATATTAAATCTAATGCAAGATGACTTCTTTTTCTCTTTCTTTTTTTCCAGTGACCTTCTATTAATTTTTCTTATATTTTCTTATATTCTTCATATTTTATGGTTTGATCAACCTACGGCGAGCGGTGGTAGGTCGTATTCGTAGCGAATTAACTGGCGAATAAGGTCGCATCGGTTGCGCTGTTCCCTCCAATTGGTTTCGTTGCAACCGCTGTACCGAAAGTACGTGGTCCGATCGCAGTCGCTCGGTTGCCAGAGATCCTCTCCGGAACACTGCAGAGCAAACGATCGAATACGATCAAAATATCTTATATCAATTATTATTATTATTATTATTATTATTATTATTATTATTATTATTATCATTATTAGTATTATTTTTATTATTATTATTATCATTATTATTATTATTATTATTATTATTATTATTATTATTATTATTATTATTATTATTATTATTATTATTATTATTATTATTATTATTATTATTATTATTATTATTAGACAGTTACTGCAGTGTTTTTCATGATAATAATATAATACAATAATACAATTATAGTAATAATAACATGACTATATAATAATAATAATAATAATTATTATTATTATTATTATTATTATTATTATTTGACAGTCACTGCAGTGTTTTTCACATAGGCTTACTTATCCTCATATTATAATAACATGACTCATATTATTATTATTATTATATTATTATATTATTATTATATTACTATTATTATTATATTATTATTATTATTATTATCATCATCATCATCATCATCATCATCATCATCACCATCGTCAGCAGCAGCAGCCTCATTCTCTAGAGGGCGGTTGTAACATCAAAAGTTGAGGAGCAGCTTTCACATCAACAATTTCACTTTTTACAAATGATAAAAATAGGAAATTTTATGGAATACCATTTATTACAACGGAAAAAACCAGACAAGCTAAAAATGGTCATCGCCACCACATTACGACACTTGATGAACAAAAGAAAGGGGAAGAGGTCATCGCCGCAAAAATTCTCTTCTACACTTTTAGGGACCCGTTACTGGTCCTAGTGGAAGGTCAAAAGTTTTTGACATAATTATAGGCGGGTTGGTGAAAATTGACGGTTATTGGCAAGGGGATGGGGTCAAAAATTACCCAAAAATTATTGTTGACGTAATTAATGGACAGCCTTTACAGTGACCGAGAATTCATAATTACTGGTTGATAAATACGTCTGCACTTCCTGCGCGCTTTATCGGCAGTTTGTCAAAATTACGTCAGTCAGGTTTGAAATTATTGAGCTTATAGTAAAGTCGTTCTGGTGTCAGGTGAGTGATCATTGGTGTCGAGTAACGCCTGATCCTCACTCTCTGCTCGTACCTTCAACAGGTAAGCTACTGTCTCCCGCAGGGCGCGATCTGCGGGGGAGAAAGGAGGGGATCTTCTCCCCCCCCATTTCCCAACTGCATCCGCCCTACTGCTACATCCCCCACCACTACATCCTCCC
The DNA here is from genome assembly GCA_018105865.1 of Metaphire vulgaris. Taxonomy (NCBI): domain Eukaryota; kingdom Metazoa; phylum Annelida; class Clitellata; order Crassiclitellata; family Megascolecidae; genus Metaphire; species Metaphire vulgaris. Next base: position 10,156,523 of record CM030861.1, read on the forward strand.
ACTGCTACAGTTTCCAACAACTACATCCCCCTAAGCTCGACATATCCCGCCCCTCCCCCACTGCTCCATGCAGGTCACAAATCGCACCCTGGTCTCTCGTATTCAGGCAGATGGAGATGTAGAAAGCGATGAGGCCGGAATCGAGACCATGCTGTCCTCCCTTGTTAGGTTTAGCTTTTTAGGCCTTCGTTTTTGACAGCTCATTCGCTGTCCTATTTCCAACGCGTTCATTTTTAAAGCACGCGACACTGATCAAGATTAATGGACGGGAGCAAAGGTAACCAGCAGGTGGCTTAATTATCTATTTTGGCCGATTTGTTCGGCCGGATGGATAGCCAGGCATTTGGCGCGGATCTCGAACGATTTTGATTTGGTGTGCCACTGGGCGATGCTTCCGTGCATTGTGAAGTGGCGCTATACAGTGGCGGCTCTAGGATTTGGCAAGTGGGGGGGCCGTTGGGGTGGCAACTTCTAATCATGGGGGGCCAACCATTTGCTGTTTAATGTATGTAGCATTAAGTATAGGGTCCCAACTGGGGGGCACTGGGGGCCAGGCACTCAATAGGGGGGCACGGGCCCCCTGGCCCTCCCGGTGGAGCCGCCACTGGCGCTATAGAAGTTTAGGATTAGATTACCCTGATGCCGAGGCCATCCTAACCCCCAGAACTTTCTGAATTATCATCATCACCATCACCACCACCACCTTCATCCGCGACCGTTAGTGTTTGACGCCAACCTCACAGGTTTTCCCATCATCATCATCATCATCATCATCATCATCATCATCATCATCATCATCATCATCATCATCATCATCATCTTATCCCAGTCCCTTCTATTTATAGCTCCGTGACTCAGTGTTTGCAGAGTGATTCCACGTCATTCCATAACGTCATCAATCTCTCCGTGGTCTTCCTTTCTTCCTGGAACCCTCCGTCATTCCTAGCATCAGGGCTTTGACATCCATGTCAACTGTCATATTCGGAAGATGTGTCGTCCAAAGAGTGACTCAGTTTTCGCCGTATCGCCTTTCGCATCTTCGACGTGACCCCTAACACGTGACATGTCAGGTCAAGGACGGCGTGTCCCTGTGGCGATCCTGTCACGTCCGGCGACACGTCAAGCTCACAAAGGTATCGACCTCACTCCGAGGCACGAAAGAGGTGTAAAGACTTTCGACAGCATCTGAGACATTCACTAATCGTTACTCATTTGGTCTGACTCAGGGACTTGGTCTGACCCAGTGACCGAAGTACTAAAAGTCTTCGGTTCTAAAGAAGACATCGAAGACAGGAGAGCAAAGAATGAGTTTACCCGGTACACGACCAACCAGACCATTATATGAATGAATGGATCGGCAAAACATAATGATTCTCATAAAAGCCAGATACTACTGAATGTATGTACTGTATGTAAGTATGTACGCATGCATGCATGTATATATGTATATATGAATGAAAGTATGTATATATGTATGTATGCATATATGTACGTATGTATGTATGTGTGTGTGTATGTATGTATGTATGTATGTATTATTATTATTATTATTATTATTATTATTATTATTATCCAGGACAATTTATATAGTGCTGTACGCATGGTTTAAAATCCAAAATCAAAAGCGCTTTGACAACGCTGACATGTCAATGAAAGTCAGAAGGTGGCGATGTTAAAATCCACTGTGTATGTATATCCACAATGTATGTATGTATGCATGTATGTATGCATGTATGTATGCATGTATGTATGCATGTATGTATGCATGTATGTATGCATGTATGTATGCATGTATGTATGTATGTATGTATGTATCTCCCTCACCCCACATTCACCGCTGTTAACACGGTAATCCACTTAAAGGACAACAATAATAACAATTATTAATTGGCGAATGACGTAGCACACCAGTTGAACGCAAAACCACGACAAAAATACAACATGAAAAATTAGGCCATGATATGTTAAAGAATTATTCACTAGGGTACTTTCCCGTTATCCGGACCCCAGTGAAGAGATACTAAGAAATGCTTAGGGTTAGGGTGGCGGTTAGGGTTAGGGTTAGTGTTAGGGTGAGGGTTAGGGTTATGGTTAGACAAAAACTCTAAAACACTCGCCCTAACCCTCACTCTAACCCTAACCCTAATATCTCTTCACTGGTGTCCGGATAACGGGAAATTACCTTTACTAGAAATACAAACTAAAGATCTATAAGAGCGATACAAATAAGTCTGGTGACACCGAAGCAGTTAGACTTGTGAAGCGACTGACGAACATATAACTCATTGACACGCAAGTCAGACGAAAAAAATGCCTCGACCGTTATGATAAACGACAGCGGATTTTTACGGACAGGACTCGCTGTGAGGACATAATGAACAGAAATTTCAGCAATTTTTGCCTACAGTCGACCAGTGGCGGCTCTAGGATTTGGCAAGTGGGGGCCGTTGGGGGGCAACTTCTAATCATGGGGCCAACCATTTGTTGTTTAATGTATGTAGCATTAAGTATAGGGTCCCAACTGGGAGGCCACTGGGGGCCAGGCTCTCAATAGGGGCCAC
>CM030861.1:10164083-10176583 GCA_018105865.1 Metaphire vulgaris
GGCGGGAGACGGTCCCCCCAATAATTAGTAAGAGAGGGGGACAGAGTATCAATTATCCCACCCACCCCCACCCCTACCCCATGTTTTGTGCCTGATGGTTAAATCATTCATTTCGGATTACCTTTTTTTTGCTCGTCAAGACTTTTTGGGGGACGAAAAGGGGGTCTGGCCTGACTTTATAAACGGTTCTATCCCCCCCCCAATGTTGACGCCAGGTTTACGCCACTGGCCCACACTTCGAGAAGTTTCTAGTTGACGGCGGCGATTTTAGCTTCCACGTGCGGTCAGTGTCCTGTTATGGAGAGCTATCGAGCTAGAGGTTCCAACTAGTTCATTTCGTCCACCTGGTAGGCTATAGCCTACAATCTTACGAAGGTGCTTTACCTCTGCCTCTGCAGGTGGTGACGATATAACGCGCGTTACTGTACCGTGTAATCTCCGCGTTTACTTAATTTAGCCCAGCGTATAGCGAGAAGAACGGATAGTGGCTCAGCACGATTGCAAGAATCTTTAGGCCGAGATTCATTCGAGCGTCAACAGCATTTCTAAATTTGTCGCTTAGGGACACGAAACGACACGTCATCTCTTGTCTCATTGGATCCCAAAGAGTATCCCACAGCGGGGGCCTGTTTCATCTTTCTCGGGAAAAAGAAACGGGGGCTTGGCCTATTAGGCCTAAGCGAATGCTTATTTGAAAAATACTTTCGAAGCTCTGTGTCTGTGTGTCTGTACATAAAACTGAGCACGTTTTCATTGATGGCCTGAACACACTGTATGTTTTCTATGTACACTATGAGTATCGTTATTGTTGCTGCGCAAACAGGGTTCCGGTCAGTGGATGTCTCTAGTGTGGTCGGTCGAGCCATTGTTAATGCGCGTTTTCCCTGAAATCAAATAACGTATATTTAAACAACGAGTAGCGAATTTCACTTAGGAAGCATTAAAAACTTCTGTGGCTCTTTAAAATTCAAATTATAAAACTCACGGATTTGCATTATGAGTATTGCATTGCACAGTGTTTTATCCAGACTCCAGGCCTTTGGGGGGGGATTTAGACTTTCTGGGAAAGGGAAAATCGACTTGATTGGAGGGAAACGACATTGTAAAAAGTAGTATTCCATAAATTTCCTATTTTTGATTTTTTTTTTTGGGAATCTTGAGGTTTGGGGAGATCTCCAACTGTCAAACTAACAGGCCTAAATTGTATAAAACACTGGCATTTTGCACATGCAGTTAAGAAAGTCGATACAGTAATTTCAATTTTTTACTGTAAAGTATGCGATAAAACTTTTTATAAGTTTTTATCTGTCTGACCATCGACACTTCTTAACGTATGCCTTTGCAGATTCAGCAAAGTTCTGCTGCAGTGGCGGCTCTAGGATTTGGCAAGTGGGGAACCGTTGGGGTGGCAACTTCTAATCATGGGGAAAGGCAACCAGCCAGAGGAAGGAGTTGAAGATTTTTCGACCAGAAATAGAAACGCTCTCTAAAACCAATTCAAGTGTTCGTGCTATGGGCACGCCTCTTAACAATGAATCAGCAAAACTTGTTGAATGGGAATGTCTTGGGTGATCTGCTGTGTAGCGAGGATTTCAAATAGTGAGTGGCGGACCAGACTGCAGTAGTTTACAAACCAGGCGCTATCGAAGTCGAAATATAGCGGCGCAATAATTATTTTGGGCGATAAAAACTGGGCATATGGATTATATCGTTTTTTTAATTGTGCTGTTTTGAGCAACACTTGTGGCGATATCTCTGCTACACCCGCTTGCGTCTAGCAGATGAAAATTCTTGCAACGTATATAGCCAGAGGCCATAAAACACACCGTATAAGATGACGAATAGGGCAGACAAGGAGGTCTTGGGGTCGTGACGCCGTCTTGACCTTGTCAGCGCAGGAGGACGCTAAGGCGACGAATCGACAGCTGAAAGGGGGCAGACCCTTGTGATCTGTAGACAAGACGAGTCATTGGCCGAGCAAGAAAGACTTGGACTTGTATGGACTAGCGGCTACACCTTGCAACCCACCACAGACACGGAAATTTCCGGCATTCTGACCCACTCAGCCAAGCCCAACCCATGTCCATGTCTGTGATGCCATAGGCATTATGATAGTGGCGCCATAGAAGTTTATTACATTATTACATGACTAATCGAATGATTGATTGAGGCATTCTCTTGTGATCTAAGAATTGGACACCCCAAAAACGCCAAAATCACGATTATACTAAAATGTTATGTCAATTTAGTTTAACTCCGCCACAGACGATGGCAAGCCATGGTTGGGAAAAGAGGCAACACGCACAGAGAGAGAGAGAAGAGAGAGAGAGACAGAGACAGAGACAGGGACAGGGACAGAGACAGAGACAGAGAGAGAGAGAGAGAGACGCTTAACCCAGGCATATGTTATTTTTTCAGGACTTAAATCAACACGAGACAATCCTTACGAATACAATGATATATAAGAAGCAAAATCATGTCCACAAATATGTGCTTTGTGATGGACCAGTGATCGTTCCTTTATGCATAGGCCTATATTTTGCACCCTAGGCAAACGGATCTATTATCACCACCCCATTGAATCTAACGCACTTATAACACACAATTCTAAATAACGTGCTACATCATTGATTATATATATATTGATATATATATATATATATATATATATATATATATATGGTCATATTAAGGCGGAGGCTGAGGGGGCTGTAGCCCCCCGGCCCATCATAAAAATAGGCCCACCGATTTTTGAGATAACCTTTTTTTGCTTGTCAGAGATTTTCAGTATAGGCGACGACCTTTTTTTACTTTTCAGCCCCAGGCCCACTCGGACCTTAATCCGGCCCTGTATATATATATATATATGTGTGTGTGTGTGTGTGTGTGTGTGTCTGTGAAAGCTGAAACCACCCAACAAATTTGAGTAATACGTAACATATCAGCATTAAGGAGACTACATTCAAGAAAGCGCTATATAAATTCACGAGATTTACTTGTCTCTAGTCAATTGATCAACAAGTAGGCCTAATTATTTTTGGAAGTCGGAATTCTATTTTTCGTTTCGGTAAAGTCTCCGACCTTCTCCGTCCAGAGTAGAGAGTCACAGTTGCTGCTTGAAAGCTCTGAGTCTGTAGCTATATAGCTCTGGTCAGAAGAGGACCTGTGCAGTAAACTAACCACTTCCCACGGAAGCGATACAGGAACAGGCTTCAAGCGCTGTTGCGAAAACAGATTTTCAAGATAAAACATCGTGTTCAGGAAAACATCCAGCACAAAAGCTAACGTCTTACTCCTACAAGTCATTCGCAAAAAGACCCCTCTCTTTCTTTCTTTCTTTCTTTATTTCTCTCTCTCTCTCTCTCTCTCTCTCTTTGTCACTCTCTGTCTCTGTCACTCTCTGTCTCTCTGTCTTTCTATCTGTATCTCTCTGTCTCTATCTCTATACAGGTTTGTGTGTGTCTCTCTCTGTCTTTTTTGTAACTTTTTGTATCTTTCTCTGTCGCTCTGCCTCTTTCTGTCTCTCTCTGTCTCTGTCTCTGTATATCTGTCTGTCTCTCTGCCTTTCTGTTTTTCTCTCTCTCTCTCTCTCTCTGTCTCTCTCTCTCTCTCTCTCTCTCTGTCAGTGTCTGCATGAGTGTTTCTCTCTGTGTGTTCTTCATTCTGTCTGTCTGTCTCTGTCTGTCTCTGTCTGTATGTCTGTCTCTCTCTCTCTCTCTCTTTCTCTGAAATTGTAAAACAGAAATCGACCCTTCATCTTAACTGCACAGCACCGGTTTCTTCTGACAAAACGCTTCTCTGAACCTGAACAGCGAATCTTTATCCGTCCTCCACTCGAAGAAGAATACGAACCCCGACGAAGAAGAAGGAGAGACGTTACTCAACCGTTAACAATGCGTGTTCAACAGTCGATCGAAAAACAATAGACTTTACGACGGCGAAATCGAGCATTTAACAAAGTCTGTCCTAGAGAAACATCTCCCGACCAACAGGATGGCAATTTCGGCGCTGGTTGATTGGCCTGTTGTTTCCAAAGGCGAGACCACGCCGTTGGCATTTAAAACGAAAGTGTCTGAAACCGCATTTTCTATATCATTTGATCAAAAGTACTTTGTCATGTTCTATGTAATAGTAGTAGTAGTAGTAGTAGTAGTAGTAGTAGTAGTAGTAGTAGTAGTAGTAGTAGTAGTAGTAGTAGTAGCAGCAGCAGCAGCAGCAGTAGTAGTAGTAGTAGTAATAATAATAATAATAATAATAATAATAATAGTTGTAGAAGTAGTGGAATTAGCAGTAGTAATGGTAGTAGTAGTGGAAGTAGTTGTAGTAGTAGTAGTAGTAGTAGTAATAATAATAATAGTAATAATAATAGTAATAATAATAATAATAATAATAATAATAAAAGTAGTAGTAGTAGTAGTAGTAGTAGTAGTAGTAGTAGTAGTAGTAGTAGTAAAAGTAGTAGGAGTGGTAGTAGTAGTAGTAGTAGTAGTAGTAGTAGTAGTAGTAGTAGTAGTAGTAGTAGTAGAAGTAGTAGGAGTGGTAGTAGTAGCAGTAGTAGCACTATCACTATTTTTAGCACTGCAAAAGCACTTCGCACCCACGCCATTTAGCGCAAAATTGAACTTTTTTCGCACTTTCCTGTCTTTGCACCTGTCCAAATAATTCGCTTTCGAACGGCGTCCGTCCCTACTACTTTCTCCTCGTATTCGTTCTTTAGTAAACTGTTTCTTGCGCTGGTCTCTTTGATCTTTCCCTCTTGTGCACCGGTGTTTATCGTTATAAGCGCTGTCTCTCCTTTTCCTAATGGCTTTGCGCTGAACTGCTGCTGCCAGTTGAATCAGCTCGAATTGCGAAATAATGCAAAAACAGCTCGAAGCTGTTTACGAACTTTCTGCTTCTTCAGAACGATAGGCCGCGCCCTTGAAATTGCAAATATCTCCCTGTTGCACACACACACACCCCACCCCTGCTCAAGAAAAAGAAAAAACCTGCTCAAGAAAAGAAAGAACTGAACTAGAAAATGCGATTTCAGAAATTTGGAACTAAATTTAATTGTTGGATCCATTGTATTATATGAGAAAATTTTTTTATTGTAATGCTATAACATTGCGGACAAAATTCAGTATTTTGCATTGCCTGGGGAGCTGATTTTCCTCTAAATTTGACGTGACAATTTTTTCCTCATAGCGGCTTACCATCAACAGTGGCGTAACCAGGCTTCCAGGGTAGAGACCATCAAGGGTTCATTGATTGAGTGATTGATTGACTAACTGATTGATTGATTGATACCAGCTCATATTTCTCAATAAAGTAGGCCCCTTTATCGCAGTAATTAGATATACCGAGAACCTATCTGTGAGTGTGGAGAAAGTCATTTTCAAATTCCAAGGCTAGACCAAAATTTTGAATTCAAATGTGAATTGGTTGTTGTTGCTATTCATACAATAATTTATACAGCGCAAATTATCACAGCAAAAGGCTAAAGTCAAGAGCGCCTAGTTCACACACGAACGAGTTGTTACATAAGTGCGTTTTTATCTTTAGCGTCATCCCGCATTTTACTTACAACGCAACGGGCGATAAATTAATAATATTATACTTCGTTTCCATTTTCTTTGATATGTTTTTGCCATTAAATTGTCTCCCAGCATAATGCCTTCTTCTGGCAGATATACGCGGTGCTTTCAGTCTGGGCCGGGCAGCTCGCTTCTATCTATCGCTAACGTACACCGAGGCAGACCGAGTCGAATTATTATCGAAAGATAGCGCACGGCACCTGAGGCACACTGCTTGAAAGAAAGCGGTCCTAAAAGGCACGTACTTTGTCTTGAATATGGTGAGGAGGTGGGTTGGAAGGGCTCGCAAACATCTGTTTATCTGCAAAATCAATTATCGAGCACTCGAGGCAAAGGGAAATTTCAATCACAACACGTATCACTGATCATAATATCCGATGATTCTATTATAATATATATATATATATATATATATATATATATATATATATATATATATATGTACTATAGTCAGACGTAAAAACGTGTTCAATAGTTTGATCCAGTGGCGTAACTATCACTTTGTTGATATACCTGTTTACGCCCTAACTTAAACTTAACCCTAACCCTAGAAATGATGAACCTTTTTTTGCATGGGTTAAAAAGGTGGAGACGATAAGGTTTTTTTTGCTCGTCAGCTCGAAACTCTGGGGCTCCCATGTCAAAGATGCCCCCGGGCCCCCAAAAGTCACGCTACGCCACTGGTTTGATCTAGAGCTGCTTTTCTTGGTCCGAATTATTTGCAAAATATGATTTCTTTTCAGGACCTGTTTTAACGTGCAGTGATAATGTGATACACAAAATTTTGTGCAGTGATAAAATGAAAATGTACAGTGGTAAAATGCATGCAATTTTCTGTGCTTTGTGCGGTGATAAATTTTTCGGACGACCGTTTTTGCTTGTTTTTTTGCGCGGGTGTCCGCAAATTTTCTTAGCTTGGTGCAGTGATCAATTTTCTAAAAACAGGTCCTGTTTCTTTTATAATAGTAATAATAAATAGGTTTACTGTTTCAGTGATAAATTAATGCAAAACGGCATCATAAACACTGAATGCATTGAAGTTTCTGCGTAACACAATTACCAGACGCGTATCGCATGTAATACCAGCAAAGTTTTTAATTACATTCAACATACGCAGGGCAGTTCCACATTGGGAATGACTGGGGATGCATATCCCCTCCCCCACTGTCCCACCAAAAATGCGTCTTCAATGGAAGATGATCGTCTTAACGGATTAGCCTTGATGCAGGCCTATATCCACAAAGATATAAACTTATCCATAGACAATGTCATCGACAAATTCGCTTCCAGCAATAGAAAACTCGATTTTGTTCTATGACTTTGTACAACCAGACTAAAATTGCTTTTATACATTGTCAATTCTGAACAGTATAGTTTATAAATCAAATGTACAGATTTCTTCTAAACCATTTATACATAATTCCTTTGACAATTGGCGGGATCTTCCTAGAAATTCATTGCATCCCCCTCACCAAGAGTTCTTGGAACCGCCGTTGGTCATACGATTATTAACCCCTTAGCCGTGTATTTAACTGTAACTCAATGTAAAATGGACGGATATATCCGGGATCCCCAGTTAAGGGGTTAAAGCAAGAAAAATCTACGACAAAACTATGAAAAAATATCTTTAGTTTTAATCTTCAACTTGAAAGCAAGGAAATCGTTTCGACTAAATCTGAAGGTCGTCCCTCTTTCCGCTAAACAGGGAAAACGTTCTGAAAACTACCGTACACGTGGAAACCAACAGCAGAGATATCACGACCATTAGAACAACCGCTTTGATCAACTGGATCTCACTGATGACTCCCCATTTTATGTGTTCTTCCGTGTCGACAGATCCGCCTCCGAAGTCCGAGAAAATTTCACTTCCGTTCTGCGAAGATGAATAATTATTTATTCCGGTAAATTCCGAGAGGTTGGCGGCGACGAGCTGAGATAATCTTTTCGACACGTTGTAAATTATTAATTCCATGGCGCTCTCGGAAGACGATACCTTGTCTGGAACTGGAATAGCTTTGGTGACGATTTTACCTTCCAAGGTAGTTGCTGGAGGATATTTAACACGGCAGAGTGGCATCTTCAACACTGCTTAAAGCCAGAGAACAACCAATGATATAATATCAATATCAGTCTAATTAATTCATATTTGTTAAAACAACAAATTATAAAATTGATTCGCTGTGTGACAGAAGCCAGTTGAAAGAGAAATGAACAGTGATACATATAGATATGCAAAAATTTCAGCGTTTTGAACAAATTCTCTAACGAAACCCATATTTCCTTTTGTCCCCCATCTTCATTGCATCAAATCCTTCTGGAATGGCCAATACAACATGTCTCAGTTTTGCTCTACGTCGTTCGAAACGGGACACCTCTCACATTTATTGCAATTTATTGGTTAGCAGGTATTTCTTATTGCACTACTGCGCATGTTTAATCGCATACACTGAAGAAGCTAAGATAGACACAAGAAGATAACCTCGGAAAAAGTTTCGTCTTCCAACACGAAACACTGCGTTATGCCTAATTAATTTTTGACGCTATGATAAGATGTGCGTAGTATTCTATAGTTTCGTTAACTACAGTGGCGTAGCCAGGACTTCCGGAAGAGGGGTTTTGAAAAAAGATTTCGTCGATAACCGCCAAGGGGGTTTCACCCCAAAATCGCCAAAAATCGCCTCAAACAATAAAAATTGCATGGGAATACATAAAAAAATTTCCGCGCCCCAAGGGGGGTTTTAACCCCCAAACGCCCCCCGTGGCTACGCCACTGGTTAACTATGCCAGGAATGCGTTCAAATCTATCTCGGCTATTTATCTTTCTGCCTCGTTTCAGGGGCCGCGTGTTAATCAAGTGGACCGCAGACCAGACCAATATCCGATTGAAACCGATTAACTTCCCGACCTGACTTCTGGATTTGGAAGAGTCGAATTTATAGGAATCGTATGGCAGGTCTGATCTATTTACCAGCAACGGAAATCTAGGTCTGGGTGGATAGATTAAAACAGACTGTAGATACTGTAGGACAAGTAAGACTTCTTCTCGTGATATTTAGACCTCGGGCGGATCTTCGGAGTGGTCCCGGGGTCAGTGTTTAATCTAGGCCGTTTCCTGGGGGGAAAATTGCCCTTTCCCCGGAAATTTCAAATTCCCCCCCGGAAATTTTGGAATACTACATGGACTAACAACGGCCCCTAGCAGAATTCCCCCGCTTTGCCACTGCTCCACCGCGCGCGCACCCCATATATTAACAATAATATCATCTTCAGCAGATGATATTTATTATTTAAATTTATCTTATATATATTATATATACACTTTCCATTGTATGGAATTTTATTTCTGCTATATTCGGATGTGGTTGCAGAAAGGTAGGCTATATCAAGTGATATTTGGTCGATAATTTCAACGTAAACCTTAACGTTGTAACGATAATATTATATGTCAAATCATGTATTAATAATATTATTCATATGACGATAAAGATAAAAATCAATTATTCATTTTTAAAATACCTGCTACACGACGATATTTAAATCTTCTTCTGGACCACCACTCCTTAAAACCAACGCAACGTAGTGCTTTTAAGAACAATAATCGACTGACAATGATAGCGTCTCGAAACGCAACGCAAAAGTGAAACACCACTTCGACTTAAAAGCAAAATTCGGGTCCTCCCCGGCCTAGATAAGGCCACTCCAATCCTCTCGACTCCAGGCCTGGTAGCGGCTCGCATCCATGGGCCTGGGCCTGGAAGCACGCTCCGTTTTCGCCGACAGACAGATCAGAGTGGTAAGGATCCGACCGTGGATAAAGACAAGCTTCGCTTACATTCGGCGATGGAAAACCGATAATATTCTGCCATCGGAGCAGGGTTATTTCTAGGATTATCAATTGGCGGAGGTGTTGGGCGGGGGTTTCTCCTCTCCAGTGGCGGATCCAAGAATTCTTAGTGAGGGGGTGCAAGGAATTTTTAGGAAGTTGGTGGGTGGATGAAATTAAGCCCCGAAAAAGGTTGACAAGAAAAAAGATCATTAACAGTGTTTTGCCCGACAAATGTAGGCCTACATAAAATTTCCTGAAAAAGGCGGACAAGCGAAAAATGCTCGGTGGGGAAGCATCCCCAGTCATCCCCAATGTGGAACCGTCACTGCCCCCTCTCCCCTTATGGCGAACGATAGCATCCTAACTGCAACATAATTAGAAGGCGTTGTTCTCAGATTGGTGGGGATGCTGGGGAGGGGGTGGTGTTGGGGGTGTACAAATATCTCTGTATCGGAAGCGGTGACTTACAGAAGGAAACGTGGAAAATAATAGAACAGGTGCTCATTATCCGCCGCTCGGAAAGAAGAAAATCAGACAGGAAACAAAGAATCAATTCGATGAGACATTAGGTTAATACAGCATCGCAGCGCACAAGGCGCTACATAAATCGAAGTGATAGAAAAATGCTGTTCAAAAATCGGTAAAAGATTAGGCCTACACTGCAACACACGAAATAGATTAAGTAAATACGGGGCAGGGAGGGAGGGAGGGAGAGAGGGAGGGAGGAAGAATGGATGTATGGAACGGTGGAGAGACGGACCGGATGGACGGACAAATGAATGATAATAAAAAAAAAAAAATAATAATAATAAAATGATAATAAAAATGATAATAAAATAATTGATGGATTAGTGGGCAGGATGAATGAATATGTGACGTCACAGACCAAAAATTCGTCAAATAATTTTACAAAGAACTTTATAATTTTACGGAAAATCCGAATATTTGAACCGTCAATTAGAAAAACCACTCTACGCTGTTCTGAATCTAATAGGAATAATATAGTAATGCTCAGGACTGTTGAAAGTTCTAACAGAGATAGAAAAAAATCGATATCTGTGTAAATATTTTATGCCCAGTGTTTTATCCAGACTCAAGGCCTTTGGCGGGGGTGAGGTGACGTGTCTGGAGTGGAAGAGACACAGAAAAATTTGTGTCCGTGCTGGAATTTTCGAGGGAGAATTTTGTGTGTGGGGGCGGAATTGGAGGGGGAACTCTTCCCCTAACAGGTCTGGATAAAACACTGATGTGGCCTATGGATTGTCTTCACAATTGTCAAATAAAATCAGGGGCGTAGCGACGGGGGGTATATCGGTATGTATAAATCAGCCTACCTTAAAGTTTTTGTGATTTACATGTGGTTATATGTGGTTTTATGTGGTTTATAGTTGAGATTTATACCCACCCAAAATATTTATACCCTCAAACCAAATCAAATTCCTGGCTACGCCCCTGATTAAAATCGCGAGAGATTTAGGCCCTATCGTATTTCGTATTAATCAGGTTTATAATTATTATTTGCGATTAATTATTTTCCATCGCTGACGTCGCTTCCGTCCGCCAGGTGTCTCTCTCTCTGCGTCTCCTCTTAGCTTCTTGGGACGCATTCGTCACCGGATTCCACGAAATCAGGACCATTACACGGAGTACACTGATAACGCCTACAGCCATCACAGTCATCATCATTATTGTTGTTATCATCATGATCATCATCATCATATCATCATCATCATCCATTATCATCATCATCATCATCATCATATCATCATCATCATCATCATCATCATCATCATCATCATCATCATCATCATCATCATCATCATCATCATCATCATCATCATCATCATCATCATCATCATCATCATCATTGGTTGCTGACAGAGCCATCTTCACCACCATAACCATCATCATCATCTCATCATCGTAGTCGTCATCATCACCACCATTATTGTCGCTATAGTCATCATCATAATCATCGTCATCTCTTTATCATCATTGTCGTACATCATTATCACCATCACCAAAATCATCATCAGCGTCATCGTCATCATCTCCTCATCATAAAAAATGATGACGATGATGATGTTGATGACGATAATAATAATAATCATCATCATCATCGTCTCATAGCTATCATCATCACCATAATTATCATCTTCGTCGTCATCATCATCATCATCATCAGCAGCATCATCAGCAGCAGCAGCAGTAGCAGTAGCAGTAGCAGCAGCAACAACAGTATCGTGGTAGTTGCCGGAGTATCATAAGCTAAAGTCTTACCAGAAGCCTCCTCTGCTGCGTGCTTGAGAGCAGTTGCATTTATTCAAGTTGCAATTCTGTTGCTGGGTGGCAACTACGTCGCTGCAAAACATAAGAATTCAGTCTCTTCACTAAACCGACTCGATTCTACAACTTCCAGTAATAATAATAATAATAATAATAATAATAATAATAATAATAATAATAATAATAACGATAAAAATAATAATGATAATAATAATAATAATGATAATGATAATAATAATGATAATAATAATAATAATAATAATAATAATAATAATAATAATGATAATAATAATAATAATGATAATGATAATAATAATGATAATAATAATAATAATAATAATAATAATATAACAATAATGTAACAAGGTTTAAAGTGGTTCAGTAGGGACTGCCCTGTGTGAGAACCACTGTTGTTCCCGTCCAATCTAATATCCTAAACTACTGAGGTTTATTTTAAACTCGTTTACAGTTGTAGCCATTACTATCCCCTCATCCAGTTCATTCATCTATCAGTACAAGCATAGGGTGACTCAAAAAATTTCAGCGCACAAAGGAGAACATTTTATGGTACCGCCTTCGATTTTTCTCGGCATCGGCCGAATAAGATGGCTGACAACCTTTCCCTTACCCCCTTTCCCTTCCACCCTGACCATTTGACTGACGGGTCAAGTTGCTAAGCACTGGACCGATGGAGAGACAGTGTATTTCCGAAAACGAAGATGTTCCTAAAATGGAGATTAGTTGGACTACAGCAATGCAACCTCCAAAATCTTAGCTCACAGATTAACAGCCAGGAATTTGATTTGCGGGGG
>CM030861.1:10181583-10194083 GCA_018105865.1 Metaphire vulgaris
CAGTGGGCGGAGCAACCGGACTTTGTTGGTAAACACTGGATACCCCTATTAATTAACCATAGGGCCTATATCAACAGTTATAGCCACGTTATTTTAAAATGTCTTGCTGACAGAATGTGCTTGTATTGTTTTCGAGCTTTATTTTATTCACCGATTTTATATGACATCAGAAATCCACGTCTCTGAGCCTGAGGAGCAGCAGAAGTATTCGATTTGAAAATGATCAAAACTTCTGGCCCTCTGGAGACGAGAGTTACCTGCGGTCGAGTTTGTCCGCAGAAGCTGTGAAATTGATACACAAACATATCCAGAACAGTTCAGATTTCAGACCTGTTAGATCGGATATACCCGCGGATATAATAGACTATCTTTCAAACTTTGCACATGAGTTTTTTAAACCCAGTTAATAGTGTGAGTTCTTTTAAAAGTAATTTGCGTAAAGTAACTTACGTACAATGTGGTATTAAATTATGACAAAAATCTAGAGATTTATGCATAATGATTAATTAAATTTTAGTACAAAAAAATTAGCAAGAACTAAAATTTAATGCGTGCTCTTTGGTGAGAGGTGTTTCTTTGACTGTACATGTAGATTCCAAGATACTGTAACAGCTGGAGCGGACAAAAGGAAGTTGTGATAGAGAGCTGTATGAGCGAAAATGGGTTTCAACACAGGAGAAATCCTAATAAATCACTTAAAACCCAGTTATTATTATTATTATTATTATTATTATTATTATTATTATTATTATTATTATTATTATTATTATTATTATTATTTTAAGTGGTTTAGGAGGCTAATTAAGCTAATTACTGTTACTGTTATTATTATTATTATTATTATTATTATTATTATTATTATTATTATATGATTTTAAGTGGTTTCGGAGGCTAATTAAGCCTGTGTGAACACCACTGTAGTAACTTTCCCCATTCACTTTGATATATTCGAGGTAACAAGATCAATCACTGTATTCTGCTATAGGTCCAATAATCATAAATGTCTTAACTTGTCTATAGTCGATATGAACCTACACAAGAGCTGAGTTTTTATAAGGACTATTGTAGCAATGCTGCATACCGTGGCCCCGTTTCATTCAGGCTTTTGTTGAAACGTATCTCTGCCCAATGAAAGCACGCATTGCTGACATCTTGGAGGATGCCAAAGTCACGAACGAAATTTAAGCTAATTTTTCCGCCATTTGGAGCCTAAAATTGAACAAACCAGCGTCATTATAAGCAGTGTTTAATCTAGACTCTTGGACTCCGGGGAAACTGACAAAGCCGGGGGAATTCAGCTAGGGGGCTGCTGTTAGTTGATGTAGTATCTCAACATTTCCGGGGGAGATTTGAAATTTCCGGGGGAAGGAAACAGGGCAATTTTCCCCCCGAAAACGGCCTAGATTAAACCCTGATTATAAGCCCATCTACAGTAAGTCCATACGTACTGACTCATCTTGTGCGGCCAGTGAGCACAATTTTTGTAAAGACCAGGGCCGCCGAGAGAAATTCCGGGCCCCTGTGCAGAAGAGCTGACGGGCCCCTAACAACTAGTCCGAAAATTATTCCTTATGACTTATATATATATATATATATATATATATATATATATATTCTGTTTATAGTCCCATTAAAAATTGTTTGCCTTCAAATGTCTCTGGAAATGCTCCATGCCACTAAATGGCCAATACGCCCTTGGTATCTAGTATACGTTTATCTGTCTCTTTAGGTCAATAAGTATAATTAAGTGAGTAAGTAGAAGTCAGTAAAATCATTCCCGAGCTCTCAAGGTTAACCTCAAGGCTCACAGGGCGGCGCTGATCTCCGTTTCCAAGGCCCTCAGCCAGGCGACTGGTGCAAGTTACACGATACGGGGCCAGTGTTCCCATGCAACGCGCCTGTTTACTCCGCGGATTAATCCGCTGCTCAGATGCCATCGCCATCTGGCGAAAGAAGACCGAGTCGACCATAGGGCTCATGCGGGAGTTGAACCCGCTACCTTCTGCTGCGTCGTCCTCCGTCGTTACCATGCTACCACTCAGCTAACTTCCCGTATAAATTTACATTAATAAAGGAACCTATTTCTTACTGAGATAACCCAGACGCAGTAGCTGAACGGATCATAGTATCCCGGACTGAAATATCCCGGCGATGAGATGTTCATCTCCGTCAGCGATGCATTCAGAATTCCGCCACACGATCTGCCTGGCAACCAGATGCAAAAGACATAAAGAAATGCACCTTATTTCTTGTTTTGTAACGTGTTCACGCAGTTCTTATAGGACGAGTTAACACAACAAACAGTACGTTCAGTGGCGGTTCCACGTGGAAGATGAGTGGAGATGCATCCCCCCACCGGACTTTCGGAGTTACTTGTTTGCCTATTTTTCGGTAAAAGTAGTTTAGGATATTAGATTGGACTGGAACAACAGTGGTTCTCACTCAGGGCAGTCCCTACTGAACCACTTTAAACCTTGTTATATTATATTATATTAACAGTCATCAAAGGAAATGAATGGAAAACAATCTAGGGCAGAAGATAATAAGATTTTCTAAACAAATAAGTCTTTAGATTTTTTCTTAAAGGATGATAGAGAACAGGATGAATTCACGATTATCAGTAGGTCGTTTTTTATTTAAGTGTCATATTATTACTGTATCTTTCACAGTGGTTTTCACACATGTGCAGGGCAGTCCCTACTGAACCACTTTAAACCTTATTATTATTATTATTATTATTATTATTATTATTATTATTATTATTATTATTATTCACTCACTTGTTGTGTCCTCGTATTTTTCGCAGAATTGTCCGGAAAAGCCATCAGGACATTTGCACCGGGTGCAGTTGTTTGGATCCTGATATCCGCCTTTCATACACGTCCCGGGCAACTGACTTGCAGAGCACGAAGCTATAGTCAAAGAAATCACACAAGGCAGACGCTATTAACCCCTTGAATGCCGTCTTCTTTCAGCAGACGTTGATGCAACTGAACCACCATGCAGCTTTATCCGGCACTAGCAGCAGCCAGCCAACGCTCCCTTAACTGGGAATAAATCTGAAAACTCAATGTAAACTGGACCCCTGAGCCTCACCCCAGTACAGGGTTAAAGAGAATGAAAATCAATAATCCCCGAGCCTACCGTTACAGTAGAGGAGGTTGATTAACTTGGCGTCCTGGAAAGACATCTCCACTCTCTGACCGATCGTCTGCTGGTAGAGTGGGTCGTTGGTAAGGAGGGTAAAGTATCCATTCTTGGAGAAAGCCTGTTAATTCAAGCATAGCAGTAAGTAAGTAAGTAAGTAAGTAAGCAATAAAGTCAAGATTAGTGTGGTGACTAGTCGATAGACTGCGTGAACACGTCACAAAGCTAAATAACAGGCCTGAGGATGGGGTGAGGTGGGGGGGGTGCGAAATGTACTGCATCGGCGGTCTAATGCATGATCTTGGAGGAGACGGAAGATGTCTTACCGTGGCCGGAAACTGTAATTCTGAGGCTAAGTCGTACGAAAGACCGAAGGTCGTCTGTAGGTCGGACGGATTGAGCACAGCGAAGTCGGCCAGATGCTGCTGATCGACGCTCGTGTAGTTAACGGTGATGCTTCCGTCGCGATCCGGTCTTTGAGATTGATGGAATAGTCCGAGAATTTGCAGCAGAAAGTACAGCACATCGCCCCACTGTCAAAAGAACCCCCAGCACAGCACCAATTAATAATAATAATAATAATAATAATAATAATAATAATAATAATAATAATAATAATAATAATAATACACTTATATAGCACCAGTTCTAATACCCAAGGGTATCAATCGATGGTACTTCAAAATCCATCCGCAAAGAGAAGCTCCAGGTCATTCCAGAGAATTGCAACGCGTCGGTAGCGACAATCATTATCATTAGGTATAGGTTCATGTCCCGTTCATGTCCCGTTGTTGTATATATATATATATATATACGAGTATATATATATATATATATATATATATATATATATATATATATATATATATATATATATATATGTTTGCCTAATGCCATCCGTACAGTTTCTTGACATTCTTTCCAGTTCTTTGCTCTGTGACTCAGATCCTGTAGACTGCCTTCATACCATTCTTCAATACCATTCTTCAATATCATCAAACATTAGGATGACAATCAGGGGCGTAGCCAAGAATTTGATTGGGAGGAAGTGATTGGAGAGCGGGGGTATAAATCTTTAAACACTTTGATGAAAATCTTAAAAAACACATTAAAATGTTAAGGCAGTTTGATTTTGGGGGTTTATATACCGATATACTCCCACGTCGCTACGCCCCTGGTGACAGTAGGATAATAATAATAATAATAATAATAATAATAATAATAATAATAATAATAATAATATTATTATTATTATTATTATAACTGGATTTTGAGTGGTTAAGTGGTACTCGCGTTCATTTTCCTCCATGACGTAATACTGTCTAGTGTCTACCCCTCCCCAAAACTACTCAGCGCCAGTCTGAATAGGGGGCTGGACCCATTGCCTCCCCCGTGGTTGCGCCAATGGTCATGTGAACATAATATACGTACGTTAGAAGCACATTGCGGAGTAAGAGTAATGGCGGAACTTATGGATTCGGACCTTCCAACGTACGACGTACATCTACAATGCAGACAAGATGAAGCTACAGGTACTATGTTACTGTGTCCAAGTCAGTGAAGTGACCAAGACAGTAAGTGGCAAGACCGAGACCACGACACTAACCCTCAAGACCAAGACATTATTGCCAAGACCAAGACACTAGGGCTCAAGACCAAGACCAAGACCGAGACAGTAATTTTAAGCATAAAGAAAACAGATAAAACAGTTTTATGCCGCATAGCATAGATATTTCTATACAAACATATATTACTATTATTATTATTATTAAGATTAAGATTATTATTATTATTATTCGATTATTATTCCGTGACACGTCAAAATCTGTTATTGCTCCATAATTCGGAAGACATCAACCACAGAAAACATTATTACTCACAGTGGAAACAACCCACTGTCTCGCTGTCTCGGCATTGTCTCGGTCTTGAATCGCAAGACCAAGACAGTAATGACAAGACCAAGACCAAGACCCCTGACCCGCAAGACCAAGACCAAGACATTGAGAATACTGTCTCGGGACTGTCTCGAGACGAGACAGTGTCTCGAGACGTCACATCACTGGTTCAAGTGAGAGACAGAGACAGACAGACAGACAGAGAAGGAGAGAAAGAGACAGACAGACAGACACAGAAAGAAAGAGAGAAAGACAGAGAAAGAAAGAAAGAAAGAAAGAGAGAGGCAGGCTTCAAGCTTGAGTTGATGTAATAATGGGTTTTGCAAGAAACGACCTCCTAATAACGAAAGACGAACGTATTTGCCAAACAGGACGCATAGCCTATAGATAGTAAACGGGAAAACGGGGATTTTACCATGGGGAAACTAACTCTAAAACACCACCTTGACTCAGTCGCCACCCAGCTAGGCCCTATACATTATTGCGACTCCCACCCCACACAATCAATCACAAAAGCCATACAACCGATAGCACTGCATAAAAAAGTACTCGCATGACGAATCAACAGAGGTAACATAATGATAGGCTTACTCAATACGACTGGTGAATCAGGAATGATTACTATCTTTAGAATTTTGGTAACGACTCATGATCAATGCACGTTAAACTACCAGACACTTGGGGGGGGGTGAAGGAAGGTATAGGGGGTAGTGCTTGCACGGGGTTTTTCCCCTGACTCCAAAGCCAGTTTAATTCCTTTAAGCAGACTTAGCCAAAAGGGGGTAGTGCTTGAACGGGGTTTCCCCCTGACTGCAAAGCCAGTTTAATTCCTTTAAGCAGGCTTAGCCAAAGGACCGACAAAGAAACTATACTGCCTCTAGTGGCAGGAACGAATTTTAAACAACTTCCCGGATCTTACAGAATACAAAAGATCTACTGATGCGATTCAACTCACGAAGACCCGGCGCTGAAGTTCATGTAGGGGGTCGTTGAACCGACGGCTGCCCTGGTGAAACGCAAGCAAGTCTGGGCTTGTATGTAGCTGAAGACGCTGCCAGCAACTCTTTCGATGACGTCCAAGTCTACGAAAGGATGAAAACAAGTCAAGATTCAAAGTGAAACAAAGGAAAAACTTTTCCTATTGTAAGTTCCGTAAAACTCACAGGCATTTGTGATATTTCACTTTTCGACTATAGGTAACAACAACAACAACATTAGCAATAATAATAATAATAATAATAATAATAATAATAATAATAATAATAATAATAATAATAACAAATAATAATAATAACAATCATAGCGCTTCGCCTTCCGCGTGACTTTCACATAATAATAATAATAATAATAACACTGGTCTACGTCAATTTTGCTGACTTGAAGACAACATGTGATCTTTATGTATTTTGGTGACCTGAATCCAAAAATCACACCCATTTTCTCCTATCAAGTCAGTTTTTCCGCAAAACGCTGTTTACTGATTTACTGTTTACTGTAATAATGTAGCATTATGTATTATAATTCTTTAGCTATATTGAATATGCAAAAGTTAAGGATGTGCAAAAGATATGCTTAATATGCAGTGGGCATAACTATTTAATAATACAACAGTTTAATAGGCAGTTTTAAACTGCAGACGTCAGCATTTTATGGATATAGGCCTATATAAGCAGCGTGAAACCGACGGCAGCATTCAGTCGTTCATGAGGCTTACAAGTCGCAAGAAATTTAACTATTCTAACTAGCTTTCTGTGGAATATGTCACCCAGCACCCTGACACTTCGTGAGCAGTGCAGGAATGATCCTGACAAATTTTGCTACATCTGAGGTTGCTTTACAACACCTAAACAAAGGAGATAGGTGTCTGAATTTGTGCATAAAGCAGCATGCATATTTCGCAGTTAAATTGAGTGACCAGGAAAACCTTGGGCACCACATAAAGTGTGCAGGACATGTGTTGAAAGCCTCAGACAGTTCATAATGTGACTAAAGGTCAGAGAAAAAGTCTTAACTTTGGAGTTCAATGGTGTGGCGAGAGCCTCGAAACCATGCATGTTGATGACTGCTACTTCTGTCTGGTAAATATTTCAGGCATGTCCACAAAGGCAAAATCTTCCATCCAGTACCCAAATCTCCCTCTGCTCTGAGACCAGTTGCTCACTGTGACAAAGTTCCTGTACCTATTTGCACTACTTTGGGAGTTTCTTACGAAGATGAATTTTGTCAGTCAACAGACACCGATTGCGAAACATTTCGTGGCCTTAGAAGTTGACGCTGGAATGCAAACATTCAACCAAGCTGAGTTTAATGACCTAATATGAGACCTAGATCTGCCGAAGTCGTCAGCAGAGTTACTGGGTTCAAGACTGAAGGAAAAGAATCTGTTCAGTGTTGGCCCCAGGAACCACGCTTATGTATCATGGCAGAGAGAATGAATCTTTTCAAACATTTCCATATGGAGGAGGAGTTTGTATACTGCATCAACAGCAAAGGACTTTTTGAATCAATGGGATGTTATAGTTGTAGACAAGATGCTTTTGCGACCTGATTACTGACTTACTTGCAACTTAAGAGTCGAGAATTATGACCTTTCAGTTAAAAAAAAATCGAAGATTGCTTTTCGAAGACTGGGAGCAAACATGAGTGTCAAGTTGCATTTCTTTCATAGCTATCTGAACTTCAAATCTTGGAGCTATGAGTGAAGAACAAGGAGAATGCTTCCATCAAGACATCAAGACCATGGAACGTTCATATCAAGGCAGATGGAACTCGAACATTATGGCAGACTACTGCTGGTGTTTACAGCGTGACAACTGTGACCATAACTATACCGGAGCATCCAAAAAAAGAAGATTCCTTTCTCAAAACTTAAATTTAAGCAACTAGCTATTGCTCTTATTGCTCTCTTGGTTAGAAGACAGACTCATTTTTGGGCTGAATAAAAAATATTACGTGTTATCGGTTCTTCAAAATTTCCTATTTTCCCTATGTTTGACTTTAACACCTTTAATTAAGCATTCCTAATTTGCGAAAAATTTGACGTGTTGCATAATTTTTGACTTCATATCTGGAATCAGCACCTCTCAATTGGGTAAAATCAGCAAAAATACCTAGGTCAGCAGAAATTTTTTTTAAAATGTATACCAGTGTAATAATAATAATAATAATAATAATAATAATAATAATAATAATAATAATAATAATAATAATAATAATAATAAAATAATAATAATAATAACAATAATAATAATAATAGTAATAGTAATAGTAATAGTAATAATAATAATAGGACGATGATGAAGAAGAGGAAGATTCAAGAAGAAGAAGAAGATAAATGAATGAATGAATGAATGAATGAATTGCAATTAAAGGCAATTGTCAATAAAAGAATAAAGAGATTTAATAATAAAGGTTCCAAAACTCTGACCTGCGTCCTGATTTATAATAAACCATTTATTGGCTATCAGCAAAGCACTATATCTATTGGCCTGCATATGTATTTGTCTAGAATTGAGGGTCCTAAGCTCCTAACCCTCACCAGTGTTGAACCCGACCGCAAAGGGACTTGAAACTACTTTGTTTTACATTTCCGCCCTCCCCACTAAATCCATACCGGCTTTTTGGGTGGAGCAGGAAATTGCGGGCAGTGCTTCCAATCAGGGGCGTCACTAGGGTTGGCTTGGCCTCACCCGGTGCGGGAAAGCTATGATGCCCCCTCCATTAAACAAAAAAACTTAAACTGCGGACCTACCTGAATTCCCCTGTACCAGCTCACACGTACCAATAAAATCGCTTAGCCCGTTTGTTTTAGAAACGCTAAACGCCCCCCTAGTATCACCCCCTTGTAATTGGTGTCACCCCGGTGTGGCCGCCCGCCGTCCACCCACCCACCCTCTGCGCACATCCTAGCCAGTGTTTAATCTGGACTCCTGGACTCCGGGAGGGGGAAACTGAAAAAGCTGGAGGGGAACTGACAAAGCCGGGGGAAATTCTGAAAGGGGCTGCTGTTAGTTGATGTAGTATGTCAAAATTTCCGGGGGGAATTTGAAATTTCCGGGGGCGAAGGGCAATTTTCCCCTCCGGAAACGGCCTAGATTAAACCCTGATCCTAGCGACGCCACTGCTTTCAAGTAGACAAGATAGATGCTGTGGAACACCCAACCAACCGAGATTGGTGTCGTATAAGTAGTGGACGGGGTTCGACCACAGTCTGCCCGGATATTTGTCGGGATTCGTCGCCTGTCTCTTCCTGCGTCCCTCTCTCGCTCCCTTCAAGAAATTTCTGTCGCAACACTGGTTCCCTCCGAAGTATGGAATCACCTTGCTGCAATCCTGAAACGTGCAGTTTGCAAACATGCAATTTACCTGTGAAAGACACGTAAAATTCTTTCGTTTCCCGCATAATCATCATCATCATCATCGTCGTCGTCATCAACATCATCATCATCATCATCATAGACATCATCACCACCATCCAGTGGCGGCTCTAGGATTTGGTAAGTGGGGGGGAGCCGTTGGGGTGGCAACTTCTAATCATGGGGGCCAACCATTTGTTGTTTAATGTATGTAGCATTAAGTATAGAGTCCCAACAGGGTGGGACTGGGGGGCCAGGCACTCAATAGGGGGCACGGGCCCCCCTCCTGACCCCCCGGTGGAGCCGCCACTGCCACCATCGTCGTCGTCGTCGTCGTTGTCATCATCGGTCACCTCCAGGGCCCGTGACTTCTCTGCCCACGGGCCCGGAATTTCTCTCAACTGGGGCTGTTTCACCGGACCATTATCTGCAAAAAGAAATCTTATTATCCGATCTTCAAATTCTGCAAAAATATCAAAATAAACTGTCAGCATAAATTAATGATTAACGATATATATATATATATATATATATATATATATAGTGAAGCTTAAATCACAATGCTTTTTCCTACCAGATCTGTAGGCCTAAGCTTCCTGTCCTTCAGTGCTCTGTTACACTTGTAGTTTCTGCACGCTTCGCAGTCTTCGGCTGGAACGCATTGAGTATCAGAGATACAGTCAGAGAAAACCACCTGAAACCACCACCGAACAGTGTTTATCATTTGCTGTTATGATAGTATTAAGGGGCCATCCATAAACGACGTCGCGCGATTTTGGCAGTTTTTTTACCCCCTCTTCCTCCTAGTCACACGTCGTCACAAAAATTCAGACTACCTCAAATATGACGTCACAGCGACGCGTTAACTCCCCTCCTCTGGTCGTCTTTCGAATGTCAAAATTAACCGTTTCGTTTGAAAATATTCGTTATAATTATTATTATAGTTGAAACAATATTTAGAAACTTTTTCAAATTCTTATTTTTTGAAAAATGAAGTCTATAATAATTTTAAGTGTAAAATGCGCTCAATTTTGCAGTAACATAGCATTGCGGTATTAATAAAAATATTTAGTGTTATGTGACGTCACATTTCTGGAACCCCTTCCCCCGTCTTCACACATCGTCACAAATGCTTGAACACCCCTAAGTGCATGACATCATTTATGGATGGCCCCTAATATCTTATCTCTGCTTTCAATAGTAATAATGCACTTTACTTAATTGAGCCAGACATGGACAGTCGCTGTTTCATGTCTCATTTTTTTTATTACAGACAGCAATATATCGATAGAAAATAACTTCCTCACCATTGGCGTAGCCAAGGGGGCACGGCGCCGCCCCCGTGGTTAAGTGACATCGAGCACAACCCTCCAGGGGGCAGACTCTCAAGCGTTTGAGCCATGCGTGTTTATTCTAGGCCTTCTCTGGGGGCAATTCACCCCCCAAGTTTTAAAATCCCCCCAAATTATATGTTGGCTAGGGAGATGGAAATCCCCCCACCCCAAAGTGTGGAGCTCAGACTTTGTCCCCCCCCCCCAAACATTTCAAAATCTCCCCAATGTCAAGGTGGCTAGAATAAACACTGGCTTGAGCCGACGACATTTTTGGCTCGTCAAGACTTTTTTGGCCGAAAATTGTGAAATGACCCCCTTTTCTGGAATCCTGGATAGGCCACTGCAGTGGCTATTCTAACCACCTAGAGATTGGGGGAGGGGGGTAAGTTAAAATTTGTTGGAGGGTAAAAGACATTGGGGAGGGGGGACTTGCCAAATGTCACATTTGGAAATGAAAATTCCTCCCAGATAAGGCCTAGAATAAACAATGGGCCACTGTTATTTTGATGATGATGATGATGATGATGATGATTGATGATGATGATGATGATGATGATGATGGTGATATTATTGTTGTTGTTACTACTACTATTACTACTACTACTACTACTACTACTACTACTACTACTACTACTACTACTACTACTACTATTATTATTATTATTATTATTATTATTATTATTATTATTATTATTATTATTATTATTATTATTATTATTATTATTATTATTATTATATGGTAGATGTTTGGCGGTCTTTCACTCGGTTTTGGAAGTAGTTGTATCACAGAGCTCAACGTGGATGAGTGTTTTGGTGTCTCGGAAAAAACAATGATGTCAACAACTTTGCTTACCTGTCTAAGCCTACCTATACTCTTGACCTGTGCTCACCTGCACAAAAGAACAGCATAGAAGTACCGCAGTCGTCAGTAGCAGTATGCGATTCATCTTCGGGGAAAGAAGTAGGCCTATCAACGAATCAAACAATCTGCTTTATTAGCAAAGTTGATCACTGAAGATGTCCTGAGTCGACGCACAGGTGAAAATCGCCTCTAGTTGCTGGCACCAACAACTTCGAGTCGAATGACTAACTGAAACCGTTTTCGTAAGTCCACATATGACTATAAACTAATAGATTTTCAACCGGCTGAAGGTAGTTGTTCAGCGGACCGTGAACAGTAAGGTCCTAGTCACGATGTTGGTTTTGTGTCGATGACTCATCGGCATTTGATCGAACGAAAATTTGACGCAACCTGAGAGACGCGTCTCTTGCAGTTTTTTTCCTTCAAAGCCAGCGCATTTAGTCACCGGTAAGGGGCCTCGAAGCCAGGTGAACTAATATTGAAACGACTGAACAAACAGAATGTTCTGATGTGGCCTCTAATCTGTATGTATCAGCTGCCATAACAAGTGCAGACACTTTTCTGGAATGTATTCGCAAGAGTTTAGAAAATCAGGTATTCCCCGTTTTTTGACCTTTTCAAAAGGTTAAAGAATATATTAAAAAGTTGATAATTAATTATGAAATAATTAATTATAATACTATTGTGGTAATTAAATATAATAATAAGTTGATAATTAATAATAAAAATAATTGGATAATTAATAATAATAATAATAATAATAAAATAATGTAATAATTGATTATAATACTAGTGTGTTAATTAAATATAATAATAATTTGATAATTAATAATAATAATTGAATGATTAATTATAATAATGTGATAATCAAGTATAATAATGCGACGATTAATTATAATAATAACAA
>CM030861.1:10196583-10211583 GCA_018105865.1 Metaphire vulgaris
ACGAGAGGCAATTGTTGGAAATTCCAGTTTCACGTAAACACATTTATTCAAATAGTTCTTTGTTGTCTAGAATTTTCAGATGTCTGCCATCAGAGGCACTACTTTCTTTACTTCCTCGTTTGACGCCAAAATGATTTCTAGATGTTAAACGAGAAAACAAGAACAAACCTACCGAAGGATAAGATGCAAAGAATGAGATTACACAGCAAGACCATGATGTGAATGAATGGATGGATGGAACATAGTGGTTCTCACACAGGGCAGATCCTCCTGAACCGCTCTAAACCCTATTGTTATTTATTTATTTATTTATTTTTAATCGTATTGTGGACGACTTTCAAACGTCACCAGGCGCATGAGTTTTTGCAAGGACCAGTGTTTATTCTAGGCCTTCTCTGGTGGGGGGAATTCCCCCACCAAGTTTTAAAATCCCCCCGCAATTTTTTTGATGTTGGCTGGGGAATGGAAATTCCCCTCCCCCCAAAGTGTGGAGACTCAGACCTTGTCCCCCCAAGCATTTCAAAATCCCCCCAATGTCAAGGTGGCTAGAATAAAAACTGTGCATGGTCGGCGTGGCGCCATATAAATATCAGGTAATGCTGCTTTTGATCGCTGCAGTAGGCGTGACATCGAACTGTTTCTGGCTTTAAGTTAAGTCTGGCTGTCAACAAACGTTTTTCCCAACAGGTTTTTAACTTTGTTGAATTGGCGAGTTTTACATAACTTATTTTTTAACTTCAGTTTCCGAAGCATGTGTAGGCTTAAAACACTTGATGACTAAAATGAGGGCAACTCTCCCTCTCTCTCCACCTACTCTCTCAAATCCTGAGAAAGTTTTTCTATATATATATATATATATATATATATATATATATATATATATATATATATATATATAGCGAGAGAGAGACAGAGGAGAGAACATACACACACACACACACATTTATAGAAATGTGTGATTAATCAAATATAATATTATTAGGCATAAGATAGCATTAGAAGCTTCTAAAAAGGTAGGAAATAGCTGTATTATTTAAATAGATAACTTGTATTGCTATCTAAAACTGGTTTCTAAACGCTGAAAGCAATATTCAACGTCTGTAAATCGACTAAATATATACGCAGTACAATTATCCTACTAAGCCAAGTAGGCCTAGACCTAACTGAATAACGTGTAACTAAGCTGTTTGCCTGCATGGTCCATCACGATCGTACATAGGCCTACACTGCGGTCCAAGAAATCTCGCACCCTTTTTAATTTGGCTATAACTTTGTCAGATTTCGGCCAGTCCTGATAAAACTCGGTAGAAATGTCGCTGAAAGAACCCATCTTTTTTCTGGTTGTTCGCAACCATGATTATTTCTATGATTATCAAATTGGGGGGGGGCGGTTCCGGTAAATTCTGGGGGTCCTTTGCTAAAAAAAAGTCTGACAAGCAAAAAAGGTCATCCAGTCATCCAATAGCTGAAATTGGAGGTGTGTGTAAATTGGGGGGGGTGTCGGTCTCAAATTGGGGTGTTGGGGTGTTAGGAGGGTGTAAAAATATCCCTGGTGTGCAAAATGTTTTATCTGCAGCAACGTTACGTCGCGAAGCAAAGCATTACGTTCTGTAGGGTCCTAATTAAGACTGACCAAAATTTGACAAAGTTTTAGTCAAAATAAAAAGGTTGCGTGGCTGCTTTTTTTGGACCACAGTGTAGAAAAGTTTTTGCATTTATTTATTTTGACGTTTCGAGACGACGCAGTAAGTCGTCTAGCGCAGGATCGTATATCATTATAGTCACGTGACCAAGTACATCCTATAGTCACGTGGCGAAGAGGCTATTCGAGGGGGGCATTCATTCGTCGTCCGATCTTCTATTTCCGTTTCCGGCGTTGATCTCGAAACTAAATGACGTCACAGGCGGCGGACATGACGTCACGGGTGGCGGACATGACGTGAAGCAGTTCTGTCCAGTCGTTTCGCTCGCTGTCTACAGCCGCTCCTGTCGAAGCTGCCTCGCGGTGACGAACTGTCCGATCAGGGTCTGATTCGAGGAGGCGGCGGCCAGCGGGGTGGCGTACCCCGCCGCCGCCGGCGGCGTCGACGGCGCGGCGAGGAGGTAACCGGGCCCCGTCGTCGAAGACGGAACGGCGGCGGCGGCGGCGATGTAGGGGTACCCGGGCGCCGCCGCGAGTTTGACGGCGTCCAGGTGGTGGTGGTAGGGGGGCAGCGTCGGCGAATAGGGACTGGCTCCCAGGACCGTCACCAGGTCGACCATCTGGGACGGGTTGATCGAACCCGGAACGATCGGCGGCGATTGTACGAGGCCCAGTTGACTCGCCTGTGCAACGTTTGAAATATTAAACGGCGATGGATAGATCAGCTGTGGATACCTAAGAGGAAAAATGGTCAATAACTGTTAACTACAGACTAGCAAATTAATAGAAACATAAAAACAATAATAATTAATTAGATGTATGTAAGCAGTGGCGGCTCTAGGATTTGGCAAGTGGGGGGCCGTTGGGGTGGCAACCTCTAATCATGGGGGGCCAACCATTTGTTGTTTAATGTATGTAGCATTAAGTATAGGGTCCCAACTGGGGGGGCACTGGAGGGTCAGGCACTCAATAGGGAGGGCACGGGCCCCCTGGACCCCCCGGTGGAGCCGCCACTGTATGTAAGCAAGTAAGTAAGTACAACTGCAGAAATATTACCGGCAGATATAAAACAGGCAGGGACGTGGGTTTGGTCGACCCATGGTTTGGAACCGGTTGGGCCAGAAACTGTCGTGCTTATGGTCGGTTAGGTTGGATTTGGATGGCCACAGAACCTATTTTACTGATTAGCTGCTTACGGCCAATAAGCGCTTTAAGAAATTGCAATGTATTACGGTGGGTCGTACAGGTTTGGGTCAAGTAACCCTATTGCTTTTGAGGTTTGGGTCGGGTCTGAATCAAGATCGGTTGGGTTTTTAAAAATGGCCCATATCTATGTCTGACGTGGATGCCATAGAAAAGCGCATAACTGCTAAGGCATGCGTGTGACTTGAATCTTGCTTTCAAATCATCTGCTATAGCTGTTATTTTTCAGCCTTTGATGTAGCTAAACAATAAAATAACGCTAGAAGTCCTCGATATATAACGCAAAAACTAACTCACGCGGACAAAAAGCAATGCACTGAAAACCAATAGTGCGCTAGATAAGTCTGACTGGCGCCATGCAGAAACGCAAAACACAGATTTAAATCGGGCTTGTGGCAATAATATCTTCTTCATATACATGTATATCGATCCAGTTACCTATACAGACCCCGGTTATCTGATGCTATGAAAACATTCGCCGGCCTATGTGTGCGTTTGTGTGTATGTGTGTGTGTGTGTAGGCTACTATCGTCGGCCATCTTTGGCTATACGCCGCCAGCTGTTTTGTCTCGGATGCTATAACAAAGAATGTCGAATATGTTTTTGCAGTGCTCTGTGTGTTCGCGCGTCCTGCTGTTCTTGCTGTTCGACCTTTCTTTCCGCGGGATCCGCTGGCGAACAACAGTCTCTCCGCGGGTCCGAATAACGGATTTCGGCGCCGAAAGGGTCGGTCGGTCGGTCGGTCGGCTGGCTGTCATGCTTACCATTCAACAAATTATTCACCTTCGTTATATGATGAACTCCGACCCTATAGCTGGCGCAATCTGTCAGCGTTCATCGTCCACAGGCTCTTAGCCTCTCTCTCTCTCTCTCTCTCTCTCTCTCTCTCTCTCTCTATATATATATATATATATATATATATATATATATATATATTCACTTTATTAGATTTTACTCTTACTCATTCATCATCATTTCATCGTCGTCGTCGTCATCATCATCTTCATCAACAACAACAACATCATCATCATCATCGTCTTTCTCTTTCTCTCTCTCACTCTCTCTCCATAATTATTCACTTTATTAGTTTTTACTCTAACTAACGTTCATCCTCATCGTCATCGTCATCATCATCATCATCATCATCATCTTCAACAACAACAACAACATAATCATCATCGTCATCATCATCATCATCATCATCATAACAGCCACCGCCATCATCATCGTCGTCGTCATCACCACCGTCATCATTAGCAGCAGCTTTCTCTTCCTCCTCCTCCTCCTCCACCACCACCACCACCACCTCCTCTTCTTCTTCCTTTCCGCAATCACTGCGTTAATACCGCCTTTCTCGATGATGATGATGATGATGATGATGATGATGATGATGATGATGATGTATTAACATTAGTGTGAAGCCATAAGAGAACGGACAAGCGAAAAAAAGGTCATCAACTTTTTCACACACTTGGCAGGTCAGTGGCCTATGACTACTTTTTTTTGTCCCGGGGCCCGGAAATTCTCTCGACGGCCCTGGTTCTCATGCCATTTGTATACGTGTAAAAACGCGTATGCGAGTTTGCGGACGCCGGTTGAAAAAATATTTGCTTTCGCATGTACGACTAGGCCTAAACGGCGCAATCTTCCATATAGTGTCCTCGTCGCTGGAGAAAATGCGTCGAAGGGGAGAGGGGGGCAAGACGGGGACCGATTCTTCTTTTGTTGTTGCCTGCGTGTCACGAGATAGATCGACATTACAATAATGGCGCCCGTTTGCTCACACCGAATTAAATATACATGGACGGACCTGTATATGTTAATGCTGCGTAGCTGACTAGCTGTATAGGCAGGTATATGTGTTAACTAAATACACCAAAAATCAGTCTTATTTCAACGAGCCAGAGAGAGAAAGAGAGAGAGAGAGAGAGAGAGAGAGAGAGAGAGAGAGAGAGAGAGAGAGAGAGAGAGAGAGAGAGAGGTGGGCGGAGAGGGGGGAGATGGAGAGAGAGACAAGACAGGCAGAGAGATCAAAAATGAGATAGAGACAGAGACAGACAATACAGATGAGAGAGATAGGCAGACAGACAGACAGAGATAGGGAAAGGAAGAGAGACAGAAAGAGACAGACAGACAGACAGACAGAGGGATAGAGAGGGAAAGAAAGAGAAACAGAAAGAGAGAGAGACAGACAGACAGAGAGAGGGATAGAGAGGGAAAGAAAGAGAAACAGAAAGAGAGAGACAGACAGAGAGAGGGATAGAGAGGGAAAGAAAGAGAAACAGAAAGAGAGACATAGAGAGAGAGGAGCGCTTTTTGTCTCAGTCAAAACCAACATGATCGAAGATAGGAGGAACAAAATAATACTCTAAGAAGATCTCACGCGATTTTCAGCCCCCAGATTTTTAAAACTTATCCGCGCCACTTACTAATTAGACCGAAGTGTTGCCAAAACTCTGCTAAACTATCCATTAATTTTTATACCGGCATTTATAGCAACGTTACTGATTTATCAGAAAAGCACCTAGCAGGCATATCCATAGTCACAAGCATAAATCTATCGTCGGACCCGAACAGAGGGAGTTGATATACAAGTTTATGATGGAATGGCGAGAAATATTTGGCTTTATACTCAATAAACCTTCATAATTGGCTATAGCTAATCTCTCGTAATGCCAACATCCGTCGGCGAAAGATGTATTAAGCAAGGCGCTTGTAGTGTGTCTTTTTGCCGGCGATTTCAAGACCGTGTCATAAATTTTGAAACGCCAAACATTTCAAGCATCCAAAGGAACGTTTCAAACCAGTGGCGTAGCCAGGATTTCCGGAAGGGGGTTTGGTTTATTTATCGTAACCAACTTCGGAAAATCTTGACAAGCAAAAAATCATCCTCATCTTTCCTTCTTCTATGTTTTCCTCTGCAGATGCTGACAAGCAAAAAAAAGATGGTCACCTCACACCTTTACATTCTATAGCACTCAGAAATTTAGGGTCGGCAGCCAGCCAGGGGTTTGATCCCAAAACCGCGCCCAAAATTAAACATTTAAGGAAACATATAATTTTTTTTTGTCGGCAGCCAACGGGGGTTTAACCCCGACCCCCCTTGGCTACGCCACTGTTTCAAACCATGATAATTTCGCGTCAGAGTCCAACCTCTCCCTCGCAGCCCCCCCCCCTTCTTAATTTCCCGAACCCCTCCACTGCACCTTATCAAATTCGCGTGTAGCTGGAAACTGTGCCGGAAACGAGTATATACTGTATGTTGCCTGTCTGTCTGGTCTTGTTTTAAAACCGCAATAAAAACTGTCAGGGAGGTGTGCGACCCTTAGAAGCTCGTCCTGTCTAAAGGTTTAATACGACTTTTCCATTTAGGCGAATAGGCTGGAACTTACCCTATTATCTCCTGTGCCGGATAATGGTGGTGAGCAGAAACCTGGCTGGTTTTCAAGCCAACGGGAAAGGCAGCTACAATGATAACGCACCAGAAATACAATATATCGCCTCGGTTTCAACCAGGAGGCAGGGGCGTAGCGACGGGGGGGTATATCGGTATATACCCCCCCCCCCCAAAAAAAAAATCAGTCTACCTTAAAGTTTTTTATTTGATTTACATGTGGTTATATGTGGTTTATACGGTTTATAGTTAAGATTTATACCCACCCAAAATATTTATACCCTCCCAAATCAAATTCCTGGCTACGCCTCTACCAGGAGGTCGTATACGTTTCAAAATTAATACGCGGCTATAGTCAGGTTAGCAGACTGCTGGAAAAGATATTCGCGATAGATAGGAAGCCATTACTGCGGGGTGGGGGGAACTGTCCACGTTTTATAATTTTGAAAATATTTCACAATAACGTGATTTTCAAGCTTTCGTAGATATAGCGTTCGAATCCGTTTATTGTTTCAACTGCTTATTGCCTTTTCGTCCAAGGTTCCAGCTCTTCCATGAATCCACCATCTAACACTAAGAAAGGTTTTTCCTTAATCCCACCCTTCTTTGTCGAATTTGCATTTGTGAGCTCCAGTGCTGCTATAGTGTGCCAATGTAACGCGCATATATATATATATATATATATATATATATATATACATATTGTATGAAATCCCCAAACACTCTAGGAGAGTTAATTAGAAATTTGGCCGAAACACTGGGTCCCCACCCGGTCTGGCGTGGCTTGGCTTGTGAGAAGACAACATTTGAAGGATTTTTAGGACTTTATTCGAAAATATCAAACAATACTTATCAAAGTTCACTTATCAATGAAAGCAGAAGGTCAATGCAACGAAACGTCAAACTAAGAAGCGCAATATCAAGAAGAATTCGATGAGTTACAATCGTAAATGATGCGACGAAGATTTATCTCCATGCAACGAAATATTAATCTAAAGAGCACCAGACTGCAAGGAATTGGCGAGTTACAACCGTAAATGGTGCGACGAAGATCTATTTCCATGCAACGAAATATTAACCTAAGAGCACAAAACTGCAAGCAATTGGTGAGTTACAACCGTAAATGGTGCGACGAAGACTGTACTCAGTTGAACTGCTTGTCAAGAACGTCTTATCATCATCTATAGCGAAAGTTAAAAGAACTTAGTATTCTAGTTATGAAGGAAGATAGCTTATGAAGAGACGATGCATCTAGATAATCTTATCTATGGCTACAAAAGCGAGATAGCGAGCGCCTAAACCTTTTAATGTCAGACAAGTTAAACGAATCACAAACATCAAATGAGGCGACGAAGCATCTAAACGAGCGTCTCAAGAATGACTTATTATTCACTATAACGAAGAAACAGCGAAATACTTATATGCCATGACTATAGGACTTAGAGAGCGCCTGAAATAGTGAAAAAGAACAAACAACCTTAACCGCCTGACAAATCACGAGAAGAGGAGGTCACCGTCCTCGAACTGAAGCACAAACGTCTACAATTACAACAGCACGGCATAAAAATTAAACTTACGCAAAACAAGCCCTAAATAGGGCTGATCCGCGAGAGCATGTGCTCTAAACCGGTAAGGCCCGGCAGCCGACACTCTGATGAGAGTGCTCTTGATGCTCCGATGGAAGCGATAACCGGTAAGGCCCGGCAGCCGACACTCTGATGAGAGTGCTCTTGATGCTCCGATGGAAGCGATAACCGGTAAGGCCCGGCAGCCGACACTCTGATGAGAGTGCTCTTGATGCTCCGATGGA
This sequence comes from Metaphire vulgaris, assembly GCA_018105865.1. NCBI lineage: Eukaryota > Metazoa > Annelida > Clitellata > Crassiclitellata > Megascolecidae > Metaphire > Metaphire vulgaris. The sequence continues at coordinate 10,204,633 of CM030861.1, forward strand.
AGCGATAACCGGTTAGGCCCGGCAGCCGACACTCTGATGAGAGTGCTTTTGCCCCGATGGAGGCGATAACCGGTAAGGCCCGGCAGCCGACACTCTGATGAGAGTGCTTTTTGCCCCGATGGAGGCGATAACCGGTAAGGCCCGGCAGCCGACACCCTGATGAGAGTGCTTTTTGCCCCGATGGAGGCGATAAAGCTCTGATGAGAGCGTACAGCCGAGCCCGGCTCTGCAAGCGATGGCTCACAGGAGTCCGTAAAGAACTGAAGAACTGAGCGCGTTCTCGTGTTTATATAGCCTCTGGGACAGAGCAGCAGAGGAAGAGGAGGCTCCAGCCAATGAGAAAGCGACAGTGATCGGAGGTATGGGACCTTGCCCAATGGAAGCCGAGGTCTGAAAATTTGGATCACGTGACCAAGGAACGGAGCGTTCTGATTGGCCATAATGCTAAATGTCCATTGACATTTCAATAACAAATATCTAAATAATTAATGCGAAATGAATCTTAAATATGACAAAAATCGGAGTCAGAAAGTCGTGGGCTTTCGACTGATAGTTTACATGAGCCTTAACGTGGCCTAGAAGCCGCAATTCGAGAGATCGGATTTTAGCAAAACCACGTTAACACCGACGGCACAAATGTGGCCATAACTTCTTAAATAATCGTCCTAAAAATCTTAATTACATATACGATTACATAATAATAAACCGTGCATTGTCCTATACGACTGGTTTTGTGCAAAAATATGTACATAGCGCACAAAAAGGGAGTATAGAAACGGCGCATGGCCATGAACAAAAATCGTTCAAAGCTCTCGAAATATGTGGTCCACAAGCTTCAAAGTCACTTTCGCTTGAGGGCAGAATTATTTCTGATCGTATTTCAGGGATTTCATTGGCGGATGGCTGATATTTGTTCAAAAATGAGTGTTTTGAAATCATAATGTATAAGAGCGTATCGGGAGAACCCCGTAGGAGCGCGGCCCAGAAAAACCGTAGATTAGCGTAGCCGCGTATATAACTATACTAAAGAATGCAAATTCTCCACAACACCCCCGACTCAGAACGTGAACGCCCTCGTTCACAGTCAAACACATGTAACCAAACGATACACTAACTAAGAGGGGTAATTTTCGCGCGGTAACAGCCCTAACGGTACCGCTTGGGTAGCTGAAGACGATCGCGGGGTCGTAGGCGGCGTGCGCCTGCGTCTTCTCTAGTCGGAACTGGACCCCTAGCGGGTACATCGTCCGCGTCAATGCTTGGAGGCTCCATGTCGCGGTTCGTGGACGACTCTGCAACCTCGTCGTTCTCTTCTGACGCCGTGCGGTACGGGATCAGCTTGTCCACGTGAACGACGAAAGAACGTCCTCTGGGTAACTTCTGCACTAGATAGTTTAGAGGACCGGTCTCTCTTATCACCTCGAACGGCCCTTGATAAAATTTCTCCCATTTCGGGTAGTGGTGGCGTCGCTTCCTGGGGACGAACACCCAAACCTTCTCTCCGACGGCGAAACGTTGAGCACGAACCTTCATATCGTACCCCTTCTTACGCTTCTTAGCCGCTGCACCCAGGTTCTGGCGTACTAGTTCATAGGCATACTGAAGCGTCTCCCTTAACTCCAGGGCATAATCGGTCTGGTCGGTATATCGGTGGCCTGGAGGAGGACCATACACAATATCCACCGGCATGATATTTTCACGCCCGAAAACGAGAAAATTTGGCGAATAACCGGTGCTCTCATGCACCGACGCCCTGTACGCCGCGGCCACTACTGGCAAGACCTCGTGCCAGTTGCGGTGATTGTCAGCCACCATCTTGCCTAGCATCTGGTTCATGGTGCGGTGGTAGCGCTCAATAAGTCCATTCGTCCGGGGCTCATAGCTGGTAGTACGAACTTTTTCGATGCCCAGGAGCTTGCACATTTCCGCGAACACGCCAGATTCGAAGCTCGGGCCTCGGTCAGAGAGAATCCTCAAGGGGGTGCCGAACACGGCGCAGATTCGCTCGACGATGATCTTCGCCAGCGTTTCCGCTTCCTGGTTGCGGATCGGTACAGCCTCCACGAATTTCGTGAAATAGTCCATCATCGTGAATATGTACAGGTGGCCTTTACTAGACCGTGGATGAGGACCGGTTACGTCAACGGACAGAATTTCCCATGGCGCCCCACAGGGAATAGGACAAAGATTAGCATGTTTCGGGGGGCGTCCTTGGCGATACCTGGTACAGTCTTCGCAGGACCTGCAGAAGAGAAGTGTGTCCTTGGACCACCCTGGCCAGTAGGCCCTCTGGCGAACCTGCATGCGAGTGCGACGCACTCCCATGTGACCGCCGGTCATTCCGGAGTGACACATCCTAAGAAAACCGTGGCGCAGCTTTCCGGGCATCATCAATTGGCGAACCCCGTCTGCGCGTTCTCGATACATCACGCCGTCGACGAAGATTATCTGTTCTTGCATGTGCCATAGCTTCTTCAATCTCTCATCTGCGGTGAGGATCTCGGGAAGCTCGGGCGACCCCTCGGTCTTCCAGCGGCTTAAAATCCCCAAAAGAGGGTCGGCAATTTGTTCAGAGGCCATCGTTGAACCGATGGGGATGCTGCAAATGTCTGATCCAGATTCGACGCGACCGTCCTTCACTGCAGCTACTATTAGTTCTACGCCGGGCTCGGGTCGTCGTGATAGAGCATCAGCGTTTGCGTGCGACCGGCCTGGGCGATGGATGACCTTAAACTGAAACTCGGATAGTCTCTCTTGCCAACGGGCCTGTTGTCCGATCGGATCAGGTGTTCTTTGCAGCCACTGGAGGGCGGCGTGATCTGTCCTCAGAGAGAAAGGACGACCAAGCAAGTACACCTTGAAGTATTTCACAAAATAAACGATCGACAAAAGCTCACGACGCGTCGTGCAGTAATTGCGTTCGGCCTTGGATAGAAGTCTGCTACCGTAAGCGAGGACAACCTCTGTGCCGTTCTGACGTTGAGAAAGGACAGCACCTATGGCAAAGTCCGACGCGTCGGTATCGAGAACGAACTCGTCTTCGTCGTTTGGAAGACCTAGGATGGGGGCGGATATCAGCTTCTCCTTAAGCTCTTCGAACGCAACCTGCCTTTCGTCGTTCCACTCATATTTGACTCCTTTTCTTGTGAGCTGACTCAACGGATCCGTAACGTCGGCAAAGCCGTGAATAAACCTCCTATAATAAGAACAGAGCCCTAAAAAGGAGCGGAGCTCTTTCAAATTTCTGGGCGCAGGCCAAGTACGGACCTTCTCCACCTTAATAGGGTCCATAGAGATACCGTCACACGACACGACGTGGCCTAAAAAGTCGACCTTCTGACTCATTAAGCGACATTTCGCAACGTTCAACTTAAGGTTGGCTTGACGCAAGCGCTGGAATACTTCTCTCAGATGCCGTATGTGTTGATCTGGCGAAGCAGCAAAGACGATAACGTCGTCCAGGTAAACAAGACAAGCGCTAAAATTGAGACCGGTCAGTATTAAATCCATTGTTCTCTGGAAGGTAGCCGTGGCTCCGGATAGTCCCATGGGCATACGCTTCCATCGAAAGGATCCCATTCGTGTGACAAATGTCGTCTTGTCTGCGTCATCTGGGCTCATGGCTATCTGGTGGTAGCCACTCTTAAGGTCGAGAGTACTGAACCATTTAGCGCCGGTTAATGCATCAAGACAGTCATTTATTTTTGGCAGTGGGTACGCGTCGCCACGTGTCACCGCGTTTAGCGAACGATAGTCCAAGCAGAATCTAAGCGTCCCGTCTTTCTTTTTGGCCAAAACCACGTTGGACGCCCATTCGCTTTTGGCAGGTTCGATCAATTCATCCTCCAGCATCTGTCGAACATTGTCGTCGATGACCTCCCGATAGACTCTTGGATGAATGCGTAGAGGCTGACGAACCGGACGGGAGTCTCCGGTGTCTATACGATGCTGCGTTATCTCACAGCGTCCTAGGTCAGTCTTACCCTGCGAGAATACATCCTGGAATTCTAGGATTAGGTCTTTCAATTTGGTCTTTGCTTCCTCGGGAAGGTTATCATCTACCTTCTCCAACAGCAATTCCGCGGTACTTTTGGCTTGTGCGGTTTCGTCGGACGCTTTAATGCGCACCCCTTCGATAGCTTCCGCTGGGTGCAGGTCTCCGAGGAGTTCCTGTTCACAGATCCTAGCGGGTTCGCCGCGAGTGTTTATGACCCTTACCATGGTATTTCCGGTTTTTGCGCCCAAAAGTATTCGCGCAGCATGGAGGCCTGGACGGATCTCGCGATGTTCCATCATCCATTCAGAGGAAGCGAGCGGCTCCGTCGTTCCCCCAACGATCTTCGAAGGTACGTCCATTTGGGAAAAGGGAGGAATTTCCACGTTGTCTACAACTTGTACGCGGCGACACCATCCCGTTCCATTCTTCTTCACAAGGGGCAGCTGTTGTCGGCCTACGAAAAGTTTCCCTTTTGCAAAGCTCAGACCGCACTTGTTGGCGTTCATAAACTCCATGCCGAGCATCACTTCGTTAACCTGCTCGGAAACGACGAACGTAGTCAGCCGTTTGCAATGCCGATTGAAGCTCACGTTAATCGTCACTTCCCCGCTAACTTTAATCATGCTGCCATTAGCGGCGTACAGCTTCCTCGAAGTCGGACTAAGAGGCGCATTGCTCACCATCGACAGCGGAAGCAAGTTAATCTCCGAGCCGGTATCCAGTAGGCTTAGACAGTCAGACCCGTTAATTCGGCAGCGTACGTATAAAGATTGTGCGCCTCCGGACTCGGCAGAGCGCGCAGTGGTGTTGAAGTTCACGGATGTCGTGTTTTCCCTCGGCCTACGCGGAGCCTTGCAGTTTCTACTCAAGTGTCCGAGCTGCTCACAGTTGTAGCAACGGATCGTGCGAGGACGATCGGATGACGGCGTTCCCCGTTCAACACCCCCGACTCGTTGAGTGCTTAAGCGAGCGGGTCTCTCAGGCCGTCCTTGGTGATGGCGCTCGAGGTCTGCCTTATTGCGAGGCGCTGAAACTTGAGCTTGAGGGAACATCCTTTCCTCCATGGAACGCATCCATTGTTCTTGGTTTTGGCGTCGTAATTCTTCATTCTTTAGTTGTGTCTCCATGAAATCTTTCATCTGAGCGGCCATCTGAGCGACTGCGTCTTCATGCCTGGCTGCTCGCACCTGTCTACGAGGTTCGCGTCCGCGGAACTCTGAAGAGTCGTGATCTCTTAACGACCTCTTATACGTCTCAAGTCGTACCGCAGTGCGGAACGTCTCGTCCAGCGATTTAGGCTCTCTCTCACGAACTTTAAGGGACAGCTCGCTATCCATCATCGCGTCGAGAAACGCGTCCCTGGCAATTGCCTCAGTGGTTTCGCTAGCGGGCGCTGGGTATGCTAAGGTCACTAGACGTCGAATGTCATGCAGAAGATCTGCAAGGCTTTCACGGTCTCTTTGTCGTCGGCACCTTAACTGCGTGCGAAAAGTTTCGGCCTGAGACTCGAGTCCGTAGCGTTGGCGCAATCTTTGCGTGAGGTCCTCGTAGGTGTAGTCTGCGCGAGAACCAAAATCCCATAGGAGCTGGACTGCTGACTTTTCCAAGGAACATTGGAGGAAGTCAGTCTTCTCCCTCATCGTCCACTGATTGTGGTTCGCACAAACCTCGAACTGCTTCAGGAAAGATTCCAAAGAACCTGTCCCGTCGAATTTTCCAGGTTTCATAAACTGCTTCCTGGCGGATGGACGATTTCCAAACGGCGCGAGAGGAATCACCTCCCTGGCGATGGATTCCGGTCTCTCGTTGATGGGTTCGTCCAGCAACGACATCTCATCAGGTTGACGTCTACGACGGGCGTGATAGGACATCTCCAGCGCCGAGATTCGGTCGATTGTAGGCGGTTCCGAGGCGAACGAAGACTTCGGAGGTTCCTCTTTGGCCGCTTGCTCCACGAACCACCCATCGTCGACGTCCAGCAAGTTGTAGCGATTGGACGGGCGTTCGTCGGGCTCCATGTGATCGGATAATATTTACGCAATGATAAGGTTCAAAAATGCAATTTTAAGCATATAATGAGCGTATACACAACGGGATGACGCAACCTTGTCCTCATATAACTATAATAAGTAACTCACAAGCCACGGACCCCACTTCTGGTACCAATTTGTGGCGAAATCCCCAAACACTCTAGGAGAGTTAATTAGAAATTTGGCCGAAACACTGGGTCCCCACCCGGTCTGGCGTGGCTTGGCTTGTGAGAAGACAACATTTGAAGGATTTTTAGGACTTTATTCGAAAATATCAAACAATACTTATCAAAGTTCACTTATCAATGAAAGCAGAAGGTCAATGCAACGAAACGTCAAACTAAGAAGCGCAATATCAAGAAGAATTCGATGAGTCACAATCGTAAATGATGCGACGAAGATTTATCTCCATGCAACGAAATATTAATCTAAAGAGCACCAGACTGCAAGGAATTGGCGAGTTACAACCGTAAATGGTGCGACGAAGATCTATTTCCATGCAACGAAATATTAACCTAAGAGCACAAAACTGCAAGCAATTGGTGAGTTACAACCGTAAATGGTGCGACGAAGACTGTACTCAGTTGAACTGCTTGTCAAGAACGTCTTATCATCATCTATAGCGAAAGTTAAAAGAACTTAGTATTCTAGTTATGAAGGAAGATAGCTTATGAAGAGACGATGCATCTAGATAATCTTATCTATGGCTACAAAAGCGAGATAGCGAGCGCCTAAACCTTTAATGTCAGACAAGTTAAACGAATCACAAACATCAAATGAGGCGACGAAGCATCTAAACGAGCGTCTCAAGAATGACTTATTATTCACTATAACGAAGAAACAGCGAAATACTTATATGCCATGACTATAGGACTTAGAGAGCGCCTGAAATAGTGAAAAAGAACAAACAACCTTAACCGCCTG
>CM030861.1:10216583-10239083 GCA_018105865.1 Metaphire vulgaris
CGGATCATGACCACAGCTAGCCTAGAATATAACCAGTGCCACCTCCCCCATCCCTCTGATGCCCTCGGCACAACGATAGTGGCGACATAGAAGCTAATTAATTAATGAAATTATTGGCTTTGGACATACAGTACTAGTGATACTAGTACTACTACCACTAGTGATCCAAAATGATGATGAATAGCAGTGTGTCTAAAAGGGAACTGTTACTACTTCTCAGTGGCGTAGCCAGGATTTCCGGAAGGGGGGTTTGGATTTGGTTTTTGATCGTGACCAACACCAACTTTTGAAAAATCTTAACAGTCAAAAAAGGTCCTCGCCTCTTAAGACACCGTTACATTCTATATTTATGCCCAGGGGGGTTTCACCCCCAAAGTCGCATCAAAAAATTAAAAATACATGGAAACTCATTAAAAATATTTTGTTTTCGGCAGCCAATGGGGCGTTTAAACCCCAAGCCCTCCCCTTTGCTACACCACTGCCACTTCTTATCTATGGCAACTTGTCAGTTGAAAGCAAAATTACGGTGTTAACCCCAAATCATTGTGGTGATATTCATTTTATGAGCAAGGTCAAATTTAAAGAACAGTTTGAGAATTTTGAATTTAACAATGGCAGTCTCAGTTTACCCCCAGTGATCTTACTCTCTAACCTCTTTTGAAAGAAATCAACGTGAACACAAAAGCAGAAAAATAACATTTACTGTATTCTTCAACTGTCGTCCATCAAACTCTGTCATGTTTCAGTAAGCGATACAAAGTCCTACGCTGTATATTAAATACAAAAATACAGTACATTGCTGCTGGCTGCAAGGTAAAAAATTGATTTATATAACTCTCATCTTCAATAAAATTTTAAAAATTATCGCGATCAATTCATTAAGGCAATACAATTGGACATTATTCGAGCAGGTTCAAATCATGATCTTGGCGCAAGTCGATTAGAACCAATCAGCGGCGTGAACAGAAACGCGAGGCTTGATTTCACGGGAAATCAGACCTGGCGTTCAGTTCGTCGAGCCCATTCGAGATCTCACTGATCCCGTCGTCGAAATCGATCCGACTGTTTATCGAACTTGAACAGCTAAACATTGACGCAGAAGGAGTTGGTCTACAAATAAATTACCACTCTTTTCTGTTACATTACTTGCGCAATGCACAGCCACAACTGTAATGTGATTTAGCACGACACATAGAGTATGCATCTGTGTAAATATGCAAAATAGGTTACATATCTATGCTAACTTATAGAATTTATTACACATCTATGTAAATATGCAGAGTAGATAACACATCTATGCTAACTTATAGAATTTATTACATATCTATGTATAAATGCAGAATAGAATACACATCTATGATAACATATAGAATTGATTACACCTTTATGTAAATATATAGAATATATTACACATCTACGTAAATACACTGTGAGTAGAATAGATTACACATCAAAGTAAATAAGTAGAATAGGTTACACATCTATGTAAATATACTGTATGCAGAATAGGTTACACATTTAAGTAAATATGTAGAATAGATTACACATCAATGTAAATATGTAGAAGAGATTACATATCTATGTAGAACAGATTACACATCTATGTAAGCAAGCTGACTTCAGTAAAGAAGTTTATAGCAATATCTACATCAATTTCAATCACCATTGTTATGGAAACGTTTATCCCTAACTTACCCCCCAAAAAAGCTTACCTAGAAAATGGATGTGCTGACTCGGTGTGTAAGGCCTTCAGGCCAAGACCCCTGATGAAGTTCTCAAAGAATGCCGAATCTTTTGCGGGTATGAACGGTCTCATGTCTGCAAAAACACAAACGTATTTTCAAACCACTGCTAAATCTAAATATCAAAAGCGATTCTGACTTTTAAAATAACAATTAAACTGTTGAAGCAGTAAAACATAAAAAAATAACAAATGCCATATTCACAATGGAGTCTGTGCCAAAACCAATTTGAAATTGACAGTTTTGGAAAAATGCCGTTAAACAAATCAGTCAAGTGACATTGGTAAAGTGCTATTGAATCTAGTCTTCATCACACCCAAAAGTGCCTAATAGTAAATATAAATAATAATAATAATGTTAGAATTAATGTTTTTAAATTAACCATTTCATATAAAGTTCATGACAAAATTTCAAAAGCTTTTGCCAAAGAACTTAACCAACTAAAGAAACACGTTAGCCAACCAAAATATCTAACTTAAAAACACAATTTCGGTAGAAAGTAAACTCCAATTCAGTAGAGGTTGGGCGTACCTGCCAACAGATGCTTGCGGTCAGGACCGTAGAGGTCACGAACTTTGTTACAAAATTCTGAAAAGAGGAGATCGGTGTGCCACGCCTTCACCAACATGGCAAACCGCTGTAGCTCTTCGTTGTTCAGCTTCTTGTATAGCTAAGAAACATCAAACTGCAAATGCAATATATGAATTATAAGCAATAGGCAATACACAAATTGACAAACAGGGCCAACCGGAGAAAGTCGGCACCCTGCTACACAGATCTGAGGGCCCCATACAAAGTTCAACAAACATGTATGAATATTAATTAATAAAAGTTATGTCAAACAAGGCTACAAGGCAGTTTTCCTATGTATACACAAAGTATGAAATATATTTTATTTTATATTAAAATCACATTAAAAAATACAAGACACAAGTGAAGCAAGATTGTGCAATGATACTCACTCCATAGAACGGACAATCACTTAAAATTCTAAAAATAATTGAAAATGTGCCTGGTTAGGAAAAAAATCGAAAGCACTAACCTCTCAAAGATTCTGGGCACCGAGTCTACGCAGTATGCACTACACTACACTTTGAAATATTTAGTAAACCCCAAATTTAGAAATGTCAAGGAATGACGCAGAAATTCAGTGACTGCTACCTTTCTCATGTAATCCAGGATAAGTTCGTTGGCCGCTGCACTTAATTCGCTGTCACTCTCTTGGCGTGCCGACCAAATCACCGACCGTGAAGCCGCCGTCGACAACGTTCCGTTTCCAAGACTCAGGTTGGAGTGCGAGAGGCTGATCAAAACAGAAGCAAAAAAGAACAACATGTTGTTTCACCTGTGAACTGATTACCTGGCAAAAAAGTACAATTCCCCCGAGTCTGTCAAATGACTTCCTAAAGTACCACCTTTATGGTTTTCTAGGGTCCACCCATATAGTACGTACGCACAGAGGGGGGGGCTGGATTTAGGAAATTTTGCACATGTACGGTGTGCAAACGGGAGGAAGCGGGGTTGAAAATATGCCTTTTTTGCGTACGTACTAAATGGACGAGCCCCAACCAAAAATTCAGAATCTTAATTTGGAGAACTGCTGCGAAATATTTGCAACATTGACTAAACAGTTATTTTTAAAAAACATATTACGTACTTGTACTCACTCAAAACATCAGATGTTAACCATTATTGCCAAATAAAATCAGCCACCAACCAAATATTACATTACAATTTACCATAAATATTGAGAATTTGATAGACATAAAACCAGTACTTACAATCCTAAAGTGCCATTTTCAAGGTGACTGTGGATTCCCATCTTGGGTGAAGCGGGTGATTTATCTACAAAATAGTATTCAGTCACCTGTAGAACCAGATGCATAGAGGCATTATGACTCACAGCCCTGAGTCAGCCCCCCCCCCAAACAAACATAAAAGGGCCCTGCCCCTCTTGTCTAAATTTTTAGCAGTGAAATTATCAGCAGGTGGATGTGCAAGATATCGTGGCCTACAAGAAGATGGCCTAGAATGAAAATATTTCTTCTTTTTGAAGAGTGGACCCTACTAGAGTTTTAATACAGTTTAATCAACTAGCTATTAATTCCTGCATTTTAGATCTAAGGATTAAATCACAAAAATCAATGTATTTTTCATATGGCTGTGCAAGACATCTTGCACAAGAAATGGCATAAAACACTGAAAGGACACCGAGAAAATTCAATATTTGAGTTGCTTCAAACAAGACTATAAAAATCAATCTATCATCAGTTACTCATTAGGCACTAAAATCTAGTGACTAAAATCAGACTAAATTACACTTTCAAGGCACAAAAATTGCAATTTTCAGATCTTCAACTCTGTGATTATAAAATCTATTTGAAATGCTACATAATACAAAATTCAGCCCTAGTAAAAAAAACAACTTGATGATATTAAGGAAAACACCGCATAGTTTTTACACTGAACACTGTTCTAAGAAATGATAGAAACCAATAAGAAATACTGCATTAGTACAAGACGAGCTGGCAGCGTAGTCGGTTAACGCTTTCTCCACTAGAGCTTTGTCGAAAAATCTCATCGTTGCTTCTGTGTAAGCGACTTGAAAGAAGTTGTCTGCCATAGAACATATGTCTTCTGCCACATTCTGCACAAAATGAAAAAACCAGTCACGTTTCAAAAGACTAAACCCTTTCACTACCAGCACGACTTGTAAACACGTCAACATATTGGCTGACGTTGGCACAGGGTTTACTATGACAGCGAAAGGGTTAAGCAGAGGCAACAGTAAAATAAAAAAATGGCAAGACATATAAAGGAACATACCAATAAAGTGCACATCGTTAACCCCTTAACCGTGTATTTAACTGTAACTCAATGTAAAATGGACGGATATATCCGGGATCCCCAGTTAAGGGGTTAAAGATACACAGACAGCAAGCAACAGATGATGAAAATATTGCACCATTAACCCCTTAACTGGGGATCCCGGATATATCTGTCCATTTTACATTGAGTTACAGTTAAATACCCAGTTAAGGGGTTAAAAATGTTCAGAATACAATTATCCACAGAAAATGATGCACTTTGAAACACAAATGAAGATAATAAACTTATTTACTCTACCAAAACAAACACAGGGCAGGAAAAAAGAATTCTAACTGAAGCTAAGACAAGAAACTTCAAAAGTAATAAAGGTTGTGAACATTTTTTTGGAAATAAATCCCTGACTGATTGATTGATTGATTGATTGATTGATTGAACAAAGTCTTACCTTTGACTCACAGTAGAGAACAGCAAGATGGCAGGCCTGAGGTTCTTCTATTATCTGCTTTTTTTGAAAATCAAAGTCACCTGAACGCAAAAATAACGACAGCTAAACAAAAATGCTTCCACATAATATTGCCAAAGTCTGGTAATACTAACTCATTCACATGCATAATTAATTGGAATAAAATTTCACAGATGTAAAAATTCATGCTACAAATTGGTACAGAATAAGGCTTTAGTACCGTACTTTTGTAAAAGGCCAAACGTACCATACCTAATGTTCAAGGGAGGCCAGAAATATCATAGTTACCTAATATTCAACAAAGGCCCAAAATACCATACTTAATGTTCAAACGAGGCCAGAAATACTATACCTAATGTTGAAAACAGACCAGCATGTATATATCAAATTTTAAACCTACAAAAATCAAAATATTGAGCATCGAAGTGTTTTCATTAGAGCCAGAAGGCATTGCAATTAACATATTCTGAGGTCAAACGTACCGAACTTAATGCTAACAATATGCAAATCATCCTCGTGGACGTACGAAATTGCCGCCACTTGGTGAATGGGAACATGAAGCTCCAATTTCTGAAAATCAAATTGCTGATGACATCACAACAGTTTCAACAAACCAATCATTTTCAATGTGAACTTAAACTGAAAACCATCAACTATTATTATTATTATTATTATTATTATTATTATTATTATTACTATTATTATTAAGAACATTTCAAGATATGCGATTGCTGATGTGATCAGCATTTAATTGTCTCTTCTGATATTTAACCCTTAATTTAAACCAGCACACATTTTGGATCTATATGCAAAGTAAATTGAGTATATTCGGTTCCGTGGTTCATGGGTTAATATGACGATGGTCAGATTATGCCCTCTCCTTTAAATAAAACACTGATTTTCAATTGACCATTTCTAAAAGTTGCCCTAATAAGATGTGAAAAAATAACCCTAGTTCAATTAATAAACCCACACAAAACCTTTATGCTGCCTGCCACAATCCATTTTCCATCAGTACCATACTTGTTAATTTTCAGAGAAGCCAAATTTCGGTATGATGTTCTGCTAGACTACAGGCTTCTCTGAAAATTAATAAGTATGGTACAGATGGAAAATGGATTGTGGCAGCATAAAGGTACATATACTTTATAATATACTTTACTTTATTAAAAGAAAAACATATGCAGAATAGAAAATACCTCTCTATTTTCACGGGCCAATAGTTTAATACTGTACGCACTCATGCGAAACAAGACATCGTGTTCTGGTCGGAGAACTCGAGGCAACCGCTTTTCCTGCTAGAAATTTAAAAGTAAATCACTTTATTATAAGTACCCAGAAGTATCACAGAACAGTATGTAGTCATGTTATGTTATGTTAATTGGACAATTTATATAGCACTGTAGAATAGTTGAAAATACCAAAGTCAAAAACGCTTTGACAATGCTGACATACCAATGAAGGTAAGAAGTATCAATACTGAACAGCAATTTTACCTTCGTGCTTCTGATATCTATGATTTTTTACTTAGAACGGGTACTACATATATAAGGAAAAAATGTTTGGGAACTCATTTCACACCTGTTTTGTTATATGATATTATAAATGGATTTGCTCAATGAGCACCATAATTTACAGGATAGTTAAAGAAATAAATGTCTTTTACAAGAAACTGAAAGAGACTCAAAGAGTTAATATGTCACTAAAACTGTCCAGAGAAAAAGTTATTCAGAATACTGGCAATTAGTCTTTACATCAACTTCCAGAATCTGGCAAAAAAAGTGTGTGGGAACACCATTTCCATGTGTTCTCACTGAAAAAAGCACTGGCTATACCTAAGAGGAATAAACATGTCTAATCATCCTTAATAATATACAGAATCATCCTTAATAATATACAGGGTGACACAAAAGAAACTGGACTAGTCACATTTAGGTTTGCATTTAATATAGTCTGTTTTTTTGTGCCACCCTGTATTTATAGACCATACATGTCTGGCTTTAATTTGGATTGGATTTGGTGTTCCTTCAGCTCATGCCCTAGCCATTATGATAGTGGCACCATAGAAGTTTGTTGATTGATTGATTGATTGGTTGATTGACTGATTGATCTGCAATGTAACAGCTAAATTGGAAGTTATGCACAAGCAAAGTAAACCTAATGCTTCTTCCTTTGCACTAATTCCTGGCAAAAATGTGACATTATTAATTATATTCTTGAAAATTATCGAAATATTTACACATAACATGTCTGGGCACTGTGCAGTAAAACCATTTATGAAGAAAATAGGGTCTGAATTATTTTCTATTGGCATTTGATAAGACCAATCAATGAAAATTTACAAGTCAATAGAAATTTATGGTTAATTCTAGATAGAAATAAATCCATATACTAAAAGATATTTCATTCCGTGTAACTCCAAACCAGTCAAATATGCACAAGTTTGACTTTTAACCCTTTGGTGTCTGCAAACTTTAGCTCTATATGCAATGGGAACTGAGTATATACTCCATTCCAGGAGTTTAAGGGTTAAGAGAAGTCCAAATACAAAAGTAGATACCTTTCCAAAATCGATCACCCTGAGGATTTCCGTTCGGTTTGTTGGATCGAGATCGATCGCTATATCCCGGATAATCCCAACAAACTGGATAACATAACAATGAAATAATGAGCAGTGCCAGCCAGAAAAAAGCCTAGATTCGAGTATTGGCCAAAATGCAAAACATTTATGCCCCATCCTAGTGAAAAGTTCAAGACAGCAACTTGATTTAGCACAGAACACAGTAAACCTGATAAAATCAGCAATTATACGCATAAACTATATAAACATAAATATATTTAGTTAATGAATACAGTAGAACTTCGCTACAACGAACTCAGTTATAACAGATAATAGTTTATAACGTACCGCAATGTACGGTCCCATGTGATGTGCTACAGTACTGGACATAATGTATCCTGGATGCAACCCAGGTGCGATTTGTGACCTGGAGCAGTGGGGGGGATATGTTGAGCTTGGGAGGGGAGGTGTAGTTGTTAGGAAATGTAGCAGTGGGGGGATGTAGTGGTTGGGGATGTAGCAGTAGGGGGGATGCAATTGGACAGGGGGGAGATTCACCCCTCCCCTAAAAATCGTGCCCTGGATGTAACCTACTCAAGTTTACAGACCCGTTAAATTATAAATATGCTATAACAAAGTTCTACTGTAGTTCCTACCTTGACTTCTCTGTCCAACTGAGTTTCCAAAAGCATTTGCATAGAGTGAGTTTTACTCGTTAAACTTGCGACACAAAAGTAATTCTCCTAATTCTGCAGTTCGGCCTCCAATGTCAAGAGTCCTTCAATCATTTAATTCCTTCATTAATCCGATCCATTCAAAAATTCAAGATTTTAAAAACTGAAAAAACAAAATTAAAATTGGTCAAAAAACTCATAATATTCTCGATCATACATAAGAGCAAATAGCAGTCAAAAGCAAGCATTTCCAAAGTAAACATTGTAAACGTTAGATATTTTATAATCAATCAGTCGATCACTTAACGTCTATAGTGCCATCAGAATAATGCTTTGGGCATCAGCCGATGAATGAAGCACCAAATCCAATCCGAATTAGAGCCAGATCAAGCTGGAAAGGTCGATCAGATCAGTGGGGAGTAATCAATGGGCGATAGGCTAAGCCAAAGGTTCGTTTTAAAGCCAGATATAAAAGATGATATTGTGCTTGTTATAAGAAGGTACTTGGGTTATATAAAGTTATGTTGGCAATGAATTCCAGAGCCTGGGACCACACACTGTGAAACAACTAGTGCAAATGATCCAATTAAAAGTTACTTAGAGCAAAAATCGACGCCTATAATTGCGCTATAAAATCAGAAATCACTTTTATTACATTACAATACAATCGTACAGTAGCAGTGCTTGACCTATTGTCATATTAACCCTTAAACTCACCGATTTTCCCAGCCCTAAAACGCCAAAATAGAAGAACATCTATCGGCGAAGGCTATCAGCTTAAAAAATAAAAGCGATTTTTCGCTTTAAATGCAAAAGTTTCGTTTTTAATAAATGAAAAAACAATATAATAAAACATCGCCAGAACAACACCAGCGCCACACAACGATGCTTCTACGCACTACGCATGTAGCGCCTTTAGTTCGTTTAATTCTCAAAATAATAAAAGTGAAAGTGTGGTTGACTACAATAGTCCTGAAGTTGAGTACCCTTAAAATGTGCAATCAATCGTAAAAATGCACTAGTATTCCTGCATAAGTTGGTATTGATAAAACGGTTGCATATGTGCTAATTTCCAGGGGTTGCACCACCTCTTACGCTCATGGATTGATCGCCCTCCCGCACCGGTTTGGAATTCACTAGCCACAGTGGTCGATTTAAAAATAGCAGTGTGTGCTATATTACTTCCACCCACAATTTTTACTCCAGCTGGAAGTCGAACACGTAAAGTCATAATTTTCGACTTCCGCATGCAAACACGAACCGATCGCGGCTCGCCTAAACTTAGGGTCTCCAAAGTACGGCCCGCGGGCCGCATACGGCCCGCCAAGGCTTTTAATATGGACCACGGCAAGAAATGAGGAGCATGCGCGAATCTATTATAGGAATCTCATTTTTGCCGTATGTGTCATAGAGACATAGACTTTAATTAGGGCCTATAGGCCTAACTTGCTTCAACTTTCAACTGTCTAATTACTCTTGCCATAGTAGGCCTACAGTATAGGCCTATAGGCCTACGCAATCTCATTGATTCAGTCAAAAATAATATCGTGACTTCCTGATGGAAATTGAATCTCAATTTCCTAACCTACCTTCAGTGTTTTATCCAGACTCCAGGCCTTTAAGGGGAAATTGAGGCTTTCAGGGGGAAATCGACTTGGTTGGAGGGAAAAGACACAATTCAATGCAAAATTTGTGTATACTAAGTGCTGGGATTGGGGGAGGGAATTTTGAGGTTTTGGGGGGGGGAAATCTCCCCTCCTAACAGGCCTGGATAAAATACTGCCTACCTTAATAAACTTCATTGAGATGGTTTATAGCTGTGGGGAAAGCAGCTGACTCGATTTTTTAAAATCTTCGAAGTGAGATTGAAATATTCTTAAATGACAGGAACCATCCGCTATAGTGTTGCTCACAAAGAGTGAATAGCTTTGAAATTAACATTCTCAGCAGATCTGTTATCATCTTAATTTATAATTTCAATTAATAGGGTAATAGGGGGGGGGCTACTCTAGTCTCTTATACAAGGTGAAACGGCACTCATCTGACGTCTGTTAACTGCCAGTGGCGGTTCCAGGATTTCTTGGTGGGGAAATGAATCTGGGGTCCATCAGTTAAAAGTGAAAATCCACTAGGAAGTTGGTGGGTGGAGGATGAAGAAAGAGAGAGAGAGAGTGGAGAGATGAAAGAGAGAGAGAAAATCGATAAACTTTGCCGAAAATAAAAGGCTGACAAGCAGAAAACGGCACCTTTCCCCGAATTTTGCTAGACTTTTACCGTTAAATATGTTGACAAGCAAAAAAGCTCACCCGCAGTTTTCCCCGGTCATTTTATTTGACTTTTACCCAAAAATAGTTTGGCAAACAAAAAAGTGTCCGGTGGGGGGATGCATACCCACTCATCCCCCACATGGAGCCGCCACTGTCTGTTGCTGTCGGTTATTCATTCGCTGTATGCTGTATACCGTATTTTAATCAAATTTAATCTCCTGTACAAGTCAGCAATGTGGCCCGCGGACGAAAAACTTCGGAGACCCATGGACTATAGGCAATATAGGCGACTAGCATTAGGCGACTATAAACTCTCTTATCTCTTTAAACAAAAACTGGGATCGTGAAAGCTCTTTAATTGGGCCTTTGGTCTTCGAACGCTACTTGTGTGCGACTCTTCGATAAGAGCCGTTTCAATGAAAACGCAGGCACGTCGCTCAGGCAAAAAACAAACGGTTTCTTTTCTGATGCATTGTGTAATGTGCACGTAGACAGGTAGACAGAATAGACAGGTAGACAGGAATGCTCTCGATTCGATTGTCGGGCGATGCATTATTAGGTGGGCCTACACTTACTGTAGGCCTACAAGTCAATGGCGGCTCCGTTGTTCCGAAATCCGGACTGCGCCAATGAAGTTCTGATCCAGCTTTTTTAGCGCATTTGTGCCTTGCGAATATTTGCGCTATAGAAATGTTCGTATAATAATAATAATAATAATAATAATAATAATAATAATAATAATAATAATAATAATAATTTGACTATTTTATTAGACAAACTGACTCATGAGAACAAGTCGCAGTAACAGTGATCATGGGCGTATGCAGAAATTTGTCCGTATAGGGTGCAAACAGTGTTTAATCTAGACTCTGGACTCCGGGGAACTGACAAGGACGGGGGGAAGTCAGCTAAGGGGCTGCTGTTGGCTGATGTAGTATGCCAAAATTTACGAGGGGGAATTTGAAATTATCCCTTTTACCCGTAAACGGCCTAGATTAAACCCTGGGTGCAAAACAGGGTCTTCTGATGAAAGAAATGAAAACATTTCTCAGGGGGATGTGCAAAACAAGGTTTTCCATGACAGTGATATTGGCCTACGCGGTTTAGGAGCATGTACAGTACTGCCCAAAAAATTGTGAACACACGTGGATTTCAAAGTAAAACGAGTTTTTAAGGCTTGTTAAAACAATGCAATCACAACAAAGAACACTAATGCTGTATTTTTTCATTAATGATAGGCTACTATTCTACGATTGTTGTACAGAAGGCTATAGATATGCAAAAATTCAGAATGGTGTTGAAACGAATTTTATCCACATTTTCTTGTGTCCCTATCTTCATTGCATCAAACCATACTAGAACACAGTCAATATATTCTGCCTCAGTTTTATACTAGAGCGTTCCAAATGCCACGAAAAAGTGAGCTATGTCAAACGACACTATACAAAGTCTTCCAGAAAAGAATTCTCTGTCAAATGGTTACAAAGTCGATCGAGAGATAAGAAGGGTCTTCAGATAATTAGTTTCATGGCATTTAAAACGCTCTAGAATAAAATTGGGGCTGAATATACTGATTATTCTAGTGTGGTTTGATGCAATGAAGATGGGGTCATGGGACACAAGAAAATGTGGATATAATTCGTTTCTTCACCCCCCTGAATTTATCATATCTATCGCTAACTGTAGCAATAGTCCTTCTGCAGGACAATGTCAAACAGGGTATCATTTTAATAATATTTTTGTGGTCTGTAAAACCTGTGATACAAGAAACTAGCTATCTTAAGACTTCTCTTATCTCTCGATCGACTTTGTAGTCATTTGACAGAAAACAGATATCTGAAAGACTTTATAATATCGATTGAAATAGTTGACCATTTTTCGTGGCATTTCGAATGCTCTAAAATAAAATTGAGGCAGAATATTTTGACTATTCTAGTACGGTTTGATGCAATGAAGATGGGGACACAAGAAAATGTGGATGTAATTCGTTTAATCACTCTTCTGGATTTTTGCATCTCTATAGCCTATACTGTAGAAATTGTCCTCACACAGTCCAGTATCAAACAGGGTATCAATTTTATAATATTTTTGTGATGTATGAAACCTGTGATACAAGAAACTAGCTATCTTAAAGCCCCTCTTATCTCTCGATCGACTTTGTAACCATTTGACAGAGAATTCTTTTCTAGAAGATAGCAATCATTTCATTTTGTATAGTGTCGTTTGACATAGCTCACTATTTTTCGTGACATTTGGAACGCTCTAATATAAGTAGAAGTATATATAGTGGGTTTCACGTGGACTAACAGCCTCCTAAGCCATTTAGACTTTTAATTCGTTTCAACACTCTTCTGAATTTTTGCATATCTATAGCCTACTGTAGCACTGTCCAATTTCAAACAGGGTATCAATTTTATAATATTTTTGTGGTCTATAAAACCTGTAATAGAAGAAACCAGCTCTCTTAATCGCCATCTTATCTCTCGATTGATTTTTAGACATTTGACAGAGAATAGATTTCTGAAAGACTTTGTATAGTGTCGTTTCAAATGGCTCATTATTTTTCGTGGCATTTCGAAAGCTCTAGAAAAAAATTGAGACAGAATATATTGACAATTCTAGTACGGTTTGACACAGCAAAGATGGGGACACAAGAATATGTGGTTTTAATTCGTTTCATCACTCTTCTGAATTTTTGCATATCTATAGCCTACTGTAGCACTAGTCCTTGCGTTGTCCAATTTCAAACAGGCCATGTTGGCCTACCCAATATTTGGCTTGTGGCGCCCTCCATGATTTAGAAATCGCGCCGTCATTACTATTAACCACTTAACTGGGGATCCCGGATATATCCGTCCATTTTACATTGAGTTACAGTTAAATACACGGTTAAGGGGTTAAGCCTATTGTGGCGCTGTGAGTTTCGACTCAATCGACGCAAAGCCAAGACCAGTGGCGGTTCCAGGATTTCTTGGTAGGGGGAGGGGGTGAAATGAATTCATAGAAAGTTGGTAGGGGATGAAGATAGAAGGAAAAAAATCAATAAACTTTACCCAAAAAGAAGACTGACGAAAGGGAATTATTTCATGCTCAATTTTACTACACTTTTATCGCGAAACTATAGGTTGACGGGCAAAAAAGGTCATCCGCAGTTTTTCCCTCTTAGTGTTACTAGACGTTTAGGCCTACCCAAAAATAGGCTTCACAAGCAGAAATAAGACAGTTCGTCGCCCCTAAGTCCTCTCAACTGGACGTGAAGTGCGTTACAAAATCGAATGTTTTCATGCGTCAGAATGATCTGCTTATAGAAAATATCTCCCCCCACCCCACCCCACCCACCCCCGTTGCGTTCTCCGGCAATCGATGCCGCCCTACAACAAACAACGCAACACCGGCTCCATGCCAACAACATCCCTCGTCCGTTCTTCCTTGACGTCCATTCGAGGGCCCCCCGCCTGCCCCCCCTCCACCCCCTCTCTCTCGGCGCCCCGGCGGGGGACCGAGACTCCGAATCCATTCGTAGGGAACGATTTTTCGATTTTTCGCTCAAACAACGAGGGGAGATTTTCTCACGGCGTGCGTATGTTGCTATCGTCATCTCGCGCAGGTTGCGGGGTTTTTCTGCCCCCACCCCGTGTCGATCTGTTCTGTACCGTGCGCATCACGATACATTAGATTCTGTTGCGTTTTCCTCCTCGCTAAACCGGTGTTTGGCGCCGTGTTTGCACCGCCAGGGGTCGCTACACTCGAGGGTGGCGTAGTTTCAAGAAGAAGAGGAGAGAAACTGGGTAATTGAGTGACGCGGTGGTTTGAATGGCGAAAGAAATCCAAATTGAAAATTCGAAAAGAAAATAATTGACGATCTGACCACCACGGCGATCGATAAAAGATGGATAAATCGTTTGCAGGTGAGTGGAAATAAGAGGCTGTCCATTAATTACGTCAACAATTTAGGGGGGAGGGGGTTTGAAAAAGTTTGACAGTTGTTGACAGGGGGAGGGGGATCAAGAGAAGTTGACGTCAACAATTTCACCTTTCACAAATAATCAAAAATAGGAAATTTCATCAAATACTACTTATTACAATGGAAAAAAGCATGGCAAAAAAGGTCATCACCGCCACATTTTGACACTCGATGAGAAAAAAAGGTTAAAAATGGTCATCACCGCAAAAATAATAACCTTGTTATTGGGACCTGTCATTGATCTGGGGGTCAAAAGTTTTTGACGTAATTATGGAGGGGTAAGTGAAAGTTGACAGTTGTTGATAAAGGGGAGGGGGTCAAAAATTGCCCAAAAATTGTTGACATAATTAATGGACAGCCCCTAAATAACTGCAAGAGATTAAAACCCCGGATTAAATCTAATATAGTCAACTGCAGTGGCGGTTCCACGTGGGGGATGAGTGGGGATGCATCCCCCCACCAGACTTCCGGACTTACTTTTTTGCTTGTGAACCCTATTTTGGAGTAAAAGTCTAGTTAAACTAACTGCGAATGACCTTTTTTGCTTGTCAACCTTTTTTCGGTAAAAGAATAGTCAAATTAGAGATAAAATTCCATTTTTCAGCCTTTTCCGGCAAATTTTATTGATTTTTCCTTCTATTTTCATCCCCCGCCAACTTCTATGAATTCATTTCATTAGCCCGCCCCTACCCAAAAAATCCTGGAACCGCCACTGGTCAATTGCTCAGTTTCCTCTCAATTCAGTGGCAAACTAGAGAATTCAAACACTTTGGATAAATCACATTTGTATTTTTGAACGATTAACAGGGAAATCATGCTTTGCGTAGAGATTGTTTCTCTTATCCCGCCTCTCCATTTTAGCATCCCAATTCTTGCGTACCACTTTTTAATATAATATTATATAAAACTATGATCTAATTAATCCAGACACCCTATGTACCGTATTTCGATCACATGGATTCAGTGGCGTAGCCAAAGGGGGGGTTGGGAGTTAACCCCCCTTTGGCTGCTGAAAACAAAACAGTTTTAAAGAGTTTCCAGGGCCGGATTAAGGTCCGAGTGGGCCGGGGGGCTGAGAAAAAAGGCCGTCGCCTATACTGAAAATTTCTGACAAGCATAGGCGGATTTTATTAAAGGCTAGGGTAGGCTTAAGCCTACCCAACCCAACTAATCCAACCAAAACAAAAAATTAGTTTTTTCCTATGCCTAAGAGAAAATGTAGGCTACGCTAATAATAATTTAGACACGCGTTTTCGCTATTATTATAGAAAGCAACGCACACGCTTATAATAAAACTTTGTATCTAAACACGATAGATCTTCAAAGATAATATTCATTGAGGAATATTTTAGATGATAAGTACCAATCGATATTATATTATGATGTTCTTGTTTCATTTCGTTTCAAGTCGATATTCCTTCTTCCCTTCTCTTCTTCCCTCGTTTTGCCATTTAATTTCTTTTTCCAGCGGACTTTCGGGGAAAAGCTGGGCAAAAAATCAACGAAACTAAGAAAGATATATCGATTTTGCTTTGATGCGTTGTGTCCGCTGCAGTTAAATTTCAAGTCTTAGCATAAAACAGAAAGACGTCTCTAGCCTATAGAAGGACATAGAGGGCTTCTAAAATCGTCATTTACTTACAGAGTACAGACTAACAGTGGCGTAGCCACGGGGGGGGGGGGTGATGGTAAGGAAGACCGGCCCCCTTATTCGGATCGGAACCGGTCATGAGATTTGTCCAAAGCCGGTGAGTAGCTGGGTTGGGAGCAGGGCGCGATTTGTAGGGGGAAAGGGGAATTCCCCCCTCCCGCACTGCCCAACTGCATCCCCCTACTGCTACATCCCCCACCACTACATCCACCCCCCACTGCTACACTTCGTCAACAACTCCATCCCCTCAAGCTCAACATATTCCTCCCACTGCTCCAGGTCACAAATCGCACCCTGGTTGGGAGTAGTATCAGGGTGATGAGTGCCGAGCGGAACGCCCCACATTTTAAAGCGCCCGAGACGACGGACAACTTTTTTTGCTCGTCAAGACTTTTTGGACGAAAAAAATAGAAAAATGTCGCCGCAGTGCCCCTATTTTGCAATCCTAGCTACGCCACTGACAGAATACATTACACTTATGGAGCCGCCTGATAATAATAATTTCGAAACGCGGAAAAGATTCGGAGCGCAACGTCGAAAAAACCAATTAACTTTCACCCGAAGATAAATATGACGAATTCAAAAAGAAAATCGCTTAAAATATCAAACGCAACTATAATAATAATAATAATAATAATAATAATAATAATAATAATAATAATAATAATAATAATAATAATAATAATAATAATAATAATAAAAACAATGTCGGTAGTTTGCGAAATTTGCTGCGAGCGAGCGATCGATTGCCTAATAATTATTATCGCAGGGCTCTGGGGACTTGCACAACCAATATATCCAAAGAAATTCACAATATCGTGCAGTCGCTGCTATAAAACGACACCTTTTTCTAATAGTAATTGCCTACTTGATCGAGCGGGTGACTAGTTAACTATAGGCCTACGGCTCTCGGATATGGTTAATGTTGTAACGATTTTTGGCAGCGTTGTTGTTGTGTGAGGAGTGGGGTTGGGGGGTGGGGGTGGGGTGGGGGTTCGTAGGATGTTTGTTAGACAACGCTTTAGAAATGGCAACGCGGTGCAATTCTATTTCGCCGTGAGGTTTCAGGTGTGAGTTGAGATTTAAGCCTGGTCTTCGTTGTATCGCCAAAAACGCCGGATAATAGCTTTTAACGATCGGTTTGTGCGCGGGCGAATCGATGACCGGCCGTTAGAAACTGATTTCATTAAGTACATAGCTCCGGTGCCCGCGGGCGGGAGAGAGCGGTGGGGGGGCGGGGGAGGAGGGGGGAAGTACTCGGTTCCCACTCCATTCTTTCTCCTTGCCACAACTATTTTTCTTACCGCCATTAACTCGGCTCTCTCTCTCTCCTCAATCCTTTCCCCTGTTTCTTCATCTTTTTTTCTCTCATTCATCACCATCCTACAATAGAATTTTCCTGGTTCACCCCATCTGCCCCATTAATGTTTAGTTTATTAGTTTATCATTAGTTTATTTCATTTAGTTTTGCTCAGTTGATTTGTGTTATTTCTGATGCTGTGCGTATCACGAATAAAGATTATTATTAAAGCAGGAGTTTTGGAAAAAGTGCCTATTTTCGGCATTATATATATATATATATATATATATATATATATATATATATATATATATATATATATATAATTAAATATATATAATTAAATTTTATATATATATATATATTATCAAGGATTTAAATTGCACATTCATTTTCTTTGCACAGACGGTTTTGAAATTAATAAAGCAGTTAAGATTGTGTTCCTCTAGTTTTAGTTTTTCCTAAAATAATTATCAACAGTTTTCAAGGTTGATTGTTTTGGAAATTCCGCAGAACACAATTTCGCGAAGTCGGCCGGTCAAGGTCTGGACAAGATGGACGTAAACAAGGACGACCTGATGCTCGGCTTCAGACGGTTCAACCTCATGGACACGTCGGCCGCCTCGACCGGCATCGAGAAAAAGACGGGGGCTCTGGGAGGAGGAGGAGGAGGAGGAGGAGGAGGAGGAGGAGGAAAAGGAGGAGGGGAGGAGGAGGAGGAGGAGGAGGAGGAAAAGGAGGAGGAGGAGGAGGCAGAACGGAGATGCAGCTTCAACGACAGGACCGCTACCGTTTCCTCCGGTCGAAGCTCCGCTACGAGTTCATGACCCCCGACGACCAGGTGGAGGGCAGGGAGATCAGCCCCCGGGATATTCTCCTCGCTTTCGATGACGTCACTTCGACGCACGGAATTCCGCACATCAAATTCGCCAGAGGTACACGAATTTTTAAAAAAATTCACCGTGACGTCGCTATGGGGGGTGTGCGGGCCGCACGGGGTGACGTGACACCAGTGGCGTAGCCAGGATTTCCCGAAATGGGGGGAAGAGAGAGGGGTTATCACCTTTCCCAACTTCGACAAAAATCTTGACACGCCAATAGAAAAGGTAGTCGCCTGTTATTTTGCTTAATTAAGTTAGTTATATAGCGCTTTATGAGCGCGTACAAATATATTGATATTTTTAGCTACTTGTTTCCTTTTTCGCTACCTTAAACCCGATGATTTTGTCGCCCTCCACCCACAGAATAATAATACGCAATAAAAAAACTTGGCCGGGCACTCAATGGTATTTTAACCCAAAACCCCCTTGCTGCACCACTGGGTGACGCCAATTAAAACATTACGGGGGTAACACCAAAACGTTTGGTGTTTGTATGTTAAAAATTCGGCGATGACAAAAGGAAACTGTTTTAGTTTTTTTTTCTGTCTTTGCAAATCATATACTGCAAATGGCTTGTAGCGAAATCGAAATTCTGTCGTTAAACTATTATAACTCATAACTATTTTCACATGAACCTGAAAACCCGATACCAGGGTTTAATCTAGGCCGTTTCCGGGGAGAAAAGTTGCCCTTACCTCGGAAATTTAAAATTCACCCGGAAATTTTGGCCTACTGCATCAACTAACAGCAGCCCCCTAGCTGACTTCCTTCGGCTTTTTCAGTCCCCTTCAGATTTGTCAGTCTTCCCCCCCCCCCCCACCCCCCAGAGTCCAGGAGTCTAGATTAAACACTGCCCGATACCAACGCAGTCTCTGATCGAGTTGTGGATTTTTCCTATGCTTAACTTTGCGAGGCATACTAAATTTCCAAGCAGTGGCGTCTCCATATTGGGGGTAGGGCGGGGGGAGGTGCACGAGAGGCCCATGTCCCCTAAATTTCGTTTTTCTTGCAACTATATTGACATCCATTCGCTCTGACCGTTTTCCGCACCAGGACCTATCAAGAAGACGTTCTGGATCCTGGCAACGATAGGAGCGGTAATAGGACTCGGCTACAACCTGTTCATGATCACGCAGACGTTCGTTTCGCATCCGGTGAGCGTCGGGATAGCAATCCAGCACGCGAACGACATAGAATTTCCTGCCGTCACGATCTGCAACATGAGTCCCGTCAAGAAATCGGCGGCGAATCAATTGAACACCGATCCGACGAAGACCGGAAGAAGAAGAAGAAGAAAGAGAAGCACCGGTAGTACACCTGCGTCTACCTGGATCGTCGACTGGTGCCATGGTTACTATGGCAATGGCACCATTAGAGCAGGGTTATATCTAGGATTATCAATTGGGGGGGGGTGTCGGTAAATTCCGGGGGTCTCCTGCCAAAAAAGTATGACAAGCCAAAAAAGGTCATCCTATAGCTGAAATTGGGGTAGGGTGTTGGGGGAATGTTGGTCTCAAATTGGGGGTGTTGGGAGGTGTCAGAGGGGTGTAAAAATACTCCTGACCGGTAGTACACCTGCGTCTACCTGGATTGTCGACTGCTGCCCTGGTTACTATGACAATGGCACCGTTAGAGTTGATTGACTCACTGATTTATTGATTGATCGACTGCCTAACTGACTGTCTGACTGACTGATTGGTTTATTATTATTATTATTATTATTATTATTATTATTATTATTATTATTATTATTATTATTATTACTACTACTACTTACTACTACTTTTACTACTACTACTACTATTATTATTATTATTATTATTATTATTATTATTATTATTATTATTATTATTATTATTATTATTATTATTATTATTATTATTATATACAGACCCAATAGTCTTATGACTGAGCCACAACACCTTGTACTTTTACAAATAAATGACTGCACCTGATTTATTATTATTTTTTTTTTTAGATGATTCTGGCCAGTGTTGCTGCGCATGCTGCGTCGTCACGGAAGGCCGAAGCCCAGCGGATGCTTGCGAGTCCTGCGGATCCGGTATCCTGTCGGACTCCACCTGCTCCCAACCGCCTCCCACCGCTGCGTCGAGACCCGCCGAGGGCACCACCCACAGGGGCACGACCGCTCCCTTCGCCGACACCACGGCGTCGCCGCCGACGACGACGGCGGTCCCACCGACGACCCAGGACCCGCTGAATCCCCCGCCGCGTCAGGACTTCGTCGACGAAGAGACGCTGACGGAGACGCTGGCCGCGCTGCCCGCCAGCCAGCGACGGTTGATCGGGTTTACGATGAACGACCTGATACTCGACTGCCAGTTCGCGGGCAGCACCTGCGATCCAAAGTACGTCTAACCCGACAACACAGGGACTGGCTTATTAAGTACACAAAAATAGATTATTAAATAAAATAATAAAATAAAACTATACAAATAATAATAATAATAATAATAATAATAATAATAATAATAATAATAATAATAATAATAATAATAAAATAACCCGACACAGGGACTGTCTTAAGTATACTAAAATATATTATTCGGAATGTTGCATTGAAGATTCCGAAGAGAAACTAGCACATAGACTTTTTGAATGGCTTTCATTCATTCATTCATTCATTCATTCATAGACAATTTCTATAGCGCTGTAACAAGGCTGAGGCCCACAACAAAAGCGCTTTAACATCTCAACTATAACCCAACCTAAACAGATGCGTTTTTAATCTCGTGATGAAATGCTCGGGAGTATCAGCCATGGTGGTCTCATCAGGAAGAGAGTTCCACAAGATAGGATTACCCCTAGTGAAGGATCTCTCTCCGAACTTGGCGGTCTTGGATGGAGGATGAACATGAAGTTTAACGACACGGCTTTGGAGGGGTGGGCGCCTCTGACCCACTCCCCCCCGCATAGATCCGCCTTTGGTGGAAGGCTCAAGTTCGGTGCAAGCCAGATGGAAGATTCGTCTACTAAAGTGGGAGATATGACGTAATTTGTGAAATTATTGTTATTATATTATTAATAAAATTATTAATTATAATTATATTTTTAGTAATAAAATTATTATTATTGGTTTTAGTTGGTTCGTTCAGTTTCTGAACCCAATTCACGGAAACTGTTACATCTTCAATTCCGGATGGAATGCCAGTAGGACACTCGTCTCACACAGGACAGGACGAAGATTTGGTCTGTAAAATAATTATCTAATTAAACAAAAATAAATAAACATCGCTCAAAACTTAATCAATTTCTGACCAGCCACGATTATCTGAAGCCACCATATCTTAGAGCAGAAGTCAGTATAGGTCTATTGTATTTTGTAAAGCATTTCACGTAGGAATTCCAATAGTAGCCTAGTGTAACTTGTTCTGTCAAAGACAGCGACATCTGTTCCCGTTGATTTACACTTAAAATCACGTAAATTTACTCTTGACTTTGAAATTTTTTACCCGAATTTCCTAACTTTAAACGCCTAGGAATAAGCAGCTACTTCGGTGCTGCTTTTGAAGGCACTATAGAAATTAACGAGATTTTACTTACTTACTGACTTACTTTATTATTATTATTATTATTATTATTATTATTATTATTATTATTATTATTATTATTATTATATTATCATCATCATCATCATCAGCATCAGCATCAGGGTGCGATTTGTGACCTGGAGCAGTGGGTGGGGGAATATGTCGAGCTTGGGGATGTAGTTGTTGGGAAATGTAGCAGTGGGGGGGGTGTAGTGGTGGGGATGTAGCAGTAGGGGGGATGCAGTTTGGCAGTGGGGGTGGGAAGATTCCCCCTTCCCACTCGCAAATCGCGCCCTGATCATCATCATCATCATCATCATCATCATCATCATCACCTTCATTGACTAATAAAAATGAAATAATGACAATTATTTTGTTGAAGGCATGTCGATGATTGTCAACATCGACCAGGCAGATTACGTGAAGGATGCCGGCGACACGGCCGGAATCAGAGTCGTCATCCACAGGGGCGACAGAATTCCGTTTCCGGAAGACGAAGGACTGACCGTCAGTCCAGGTCACTCCACGTCCATCGGTCTACAGAAGGTCAGTCAACATGCTCACCTGGGCACTGCTGCTGCTGCTGCTGATGATGATGATGATGATGCTGATAATAAT